>JAQGCB010001102.1:0-16157 GCA_034698835.1 Protaphorura tricampata | reverse complement strand
TAAATAATATAATAAATCTCTAGAACTATACTATAACGAATGATACTATACGTGTACTATAAATTAAAATAGGACCATTTTCTAAGCGACAGAAGCTTACTTTCATTGGAGTACTAGAAACTAGTATTGTTTGGACACAAAATGTCATCCTCACACTATTATGATTTGATTTCGGCAGTGAATGTTTGAGAATCTATAAATTCATTTTTGTCTAAATGGCAACAATTAAATACTTTATACATAATATTTCTTGCTGTCATATTTGGAATATGAGAGCTTTCAAAGAATAAATCATTGAGTTAGATACGTATTATCAAACCTACCACTATTCCAAAGAACTGGATAATTTCCTCACTGTTCTCATTATCATCATACATTTTACAAGATAATCAAAAATATGCAACCCATTGATAAAAGATTAGTTACTAATTGTTTGAGTAAATATTTACTACATGGGTTAAACATATGGAGAAAAGCTGGAAATCCGCGCACCATCTTTGCTCGATTTGAATGAAGTCTTACTTCACTGGACGGGCACAGATGGCGTGCGATGCGGGTCGTCTGCAAGCATGCACCAGAAAATCCTCACTAAAAATGATCGAATACATCCAAAACACTCACAATTATATAACTGCTGCAGGCAGCCGGGTAGCCCTTATCGTTTCACCACGCCAATCCTAGACTTCGTTTTTAGCACGGGTTCACTAGTATAAAATAGTAGATGTATAGTGTAGTATAGTAGATGAATAGTAAATGCAGAACACTGAAATAATTTTGGACGTGTATCTCTATATTTATCTTTGTCTTCATTTACAATTCTCCGCAACGCTTTTAGTGCCGAAGCCGAGTTATTTGGACAATGAATTTTATAGTATTTGTCCCATATGTTATAAATTCCTGAGTGCATGATGATTTGCATTCGTGATTAAAAATAGTCACTATTCCTCCAACCGTTGATTGATAATTCCATCGGGTCTTTGTATATGGGCATACCCTCTTTGTGAGATACAACACGTTCATCCATTTCACTAGTTTAATGTCTTTGCAGGATTTACGACAAACCCTTAACGACAAAAATTGACAAACAGACAAATTTTTTGAGCGAGAAGGGCTCAAAAAGTTTTGAGGGCGACTGGGAATAGCCATGCTGTTGGAAAATTTGGCAGTGTTAAATTCCCTTATCAATCAATAGGGGCTAATTAAATAAATATTTCATTTAAAAAGTCCCAAATCGGTATCTGAACTTAATTTATCATGTTTTGCTGTATATGGACATGAAATGTTTGCAAAGTAAGTTCAACTTACATTTCTTGCTTCGATTCCTTTTTTGTACTGTTTTAACCTATTTAAATAAAATATTAAAATATTTATCTAGTGCTGTAGTTAATCTGAGCATACGAATGTGAAGTGAATCTCATACAAACTGTACCTTAAACATATTTATGATTATCGAGCCGAAAATATGTATTGAATTGAAACGGAACAATTGAATACACGTTTACTTAACTTATCACTAGAAACGTGAGAATTTGTAACATGTCCATATTCAAATGCAAAAACTGAACTAAAATACTTATAAGGTGGGCCAAAACCAAACGTCAGGTCCGTTTTCTTCATTTTACGACAGTATTATGCTATTATGATCGTAATACCGAAACAGAATAACGAGAAAAGCGAGACCGAAAATCTGATAAACTTCTAAATAAAATATTCAATATTCAACTGGACTAAAAATACAATTCTGACGACTCTCAAGAACAATGCAGTTACAAAACACTTTATCGTTCATTGCATCTTCCATTCCTCTATCTCCTCAAGAAAATAAAACAGTAATGATTTCTTGGGACAATTTCTTTAATTAAAAATGTGTCGGCGCTTTTATGAATTGTTAACGGAAAATACTCGAAAAGTCAAAAATAAAGATCCGAACAATTTCATAAAAAATTTAAAAAATGGTGAAATTTTAAGTACATAGGTTTGGATAGAAAGGGAGGGAGGATTGAATATTTTAAGTCGAAATGGTAATGCAATGGATAGAACTGTGGAATAAAACTCCGCCTTATTAGCTTGACAAAGTCAGTTCAGAATTGTGGTTGGAGGTCGTACGACTAAGGGATTTTTTATACACCTTAACTTAAATAACGTTATACCAGAAAAATCATTTTGAACTCGAAAAAAATGGAATTCGAATCCCAGATTCGCGTTACTAAGTTTGTGATAACTTGTGGGAACTACATGGGACTACTTCCATTTTGTTGGGATGAATTGACCAATAAAGTCGTTCGAGTTGAACGAAAACGAGATTGGTTTAAATGGATTTTTGTTGTCACAATCATGTCAGTTACAAAAATTGTTTTCCTCTTCAATTTGATAAAAAACAGACACACGTGGGAGGCGGATCTTTCACAACGTTTGGTTCTGGGCCTCATATGTTCTGTGTCACTTGTATTTGATTTACATTTGGCATGGAAACTAAAAGAATTGGAGAATTTCCTCAATACGCTTAATTTCTATATCACTAAATTTACAAGTAAGTCAAAATAGAGTAAATCTTTTGTATAAGTTTAGTTAACTAATGCTTATGCTAAATATTTTATAGAAACCTACGGAAGACTTGACATTCCACCAAAAAGAAGTATGAGCTCATTGATTGTGACTATAATTTTAGTGATCCTCTCGTTGTCGTCTGTTTTTCGCTCCATTCATACTCTACCAATCACTCACTGTGAACGGTATTTCATGTACAAATTAATACCAGTCTGCGAACTAACAAGTCAGAAATATATTGTCCCATCATTATTTTGGAAAGTTTTCCTCTCAATGGTACAGAGTACTTTTTTCGTCTACAACGGCCTCGCATTTTGTTTTCTGACACTGGTTGCAGTTACAATGACCTTGTTTTTATACAAAGTCGTTTCCGAATTAAGGTATGTTTATGTTTATCATTAATTTTTATAAATTATGGTACTTGGTTATGTTATATTTAATTTTATGCTAAACAGAGCTGATGATCATTCAGCCGATACTATTCCACTGTGCCGGGACTATGAACACACTGTAGGAATAATTAATACATGGCATATAATAATAACTCAAGCGAATGAATCCTTCTGTTCATCAATATACCCTTTTGTACTTGCCATACTTATGTTTGTAAATATAGCCATCCTAAGTTTTCTGATCTTTTCCATTGCCAAATACCATGAGACTATCTTGTATTACATTGCTGGCCGGGACTTTTGTTTACTACTATTGTTACCTCTATGTCCCTTCTCTTGCAATGGAATCATTTCAAATTGTTCTAAAGTCCAAGTCAAAACTGTGTAGAACTAAATACACATCAAAATATCATAAAACCTTACGTGTTCCGGCTATTAAAATAGGCCCATTTGTTAAGCTTCATAAACTTACATTGATTGTAGTAATGCAAACTGTTATTGTGTGGACACAAAATGTAATCCTTACACTCCACTGATTTTATTTTTAATTTCGATAGAGAGTTTTCAGGAATGTATATTATTAATTTTTGTATGTCAAAATGAGAAACACTAAATACTTTTCTCATAATTTTGCTTTCTGTCATATTTTCTTAATGTGTGTGTACTGCGTATATACAATAACAAAATGTGAATTCTCGTCAATGCATCCTCCTCGTCGAACACACTAACATTACATGTTCAGCTTAGTATTCCGGGGTCACCAAAATGGTAATATATAAAACAACACTCTTAGAAAATTTTTAATGGACATGTCAAAATTGAATTATTAGTGAAGTAATCGGGCAATGTTAGAACTCTTAACGATCAATTATCAAATTGTAGGTTGAAAATTGAATCATGGTCATAATAGTTTCAATTTGTGATTAGTGAAATTTTTTATACCAGATAATTGTTTGATGAATCCCTAGACCACCTACATATATGGCAACCATAACTGATTCGTAAGAACACTTTCAATATTCACATTCGTCTACACTTTTATTTTTATACTTTTTGACATCGATCTGATTTTACTTCATTTTTCTTTGGTTCGGAAACAGTTGACGAAGGAATGCTGTAAAATATTGACAAAAGACATGGGAATGGGACTTGAGTCTTGGACATTCAAGAGTTGGGTATGATCGGAATGTAAAGACATTATTCCACCCCAGTTTTAATTATTTTTATACAAGGGAGTACATCCTTAATAAAGCATTTTCCATTTTTCTAGGACTCAAATTATACTGTTCCAAAGATTTCTGACTGAAAAATTGGAAGAATCTGTTTTACTATTTAATTAAACAAACTACTGGAGTTGCCTGCCTCTAATAACTATTCTGAGGGAAATAAAACAGATAAAAACACCAGCCAGAAAATATCCAATGCAATGCAACAAATCCGATAATTTTGTGGGTGTCAAATTTATTTATGTAAACAAATTCTGAAAAACTCGCTTACAAAAAAAAAGAAAAGAATAATTTCCCATATAAATAGTACCGTCTGTCAAGTCAACAAACGATTTTGAATTTTTCCTTCTTAAACAACTCCATCAATCTCTTAATCATCATCACTTGAATCACTAGAAGAGTCCAAATCATGTAAAAATGGACTTTCCGTAGGGACCATTGCGTTTGGGTCTGAAATATCAGGATTGTTTTCAACATCCTCCTCTAAATTTGAATCTGAGTCTGACCCCTCTTCTGGAACTTCATTGTGGTTATCAAGATTAATGGCTGCAGCCATTTCAGGATTCTCCAGTGCCCATTTTTCTTCGAATGCAGTCAACATTTTTTCACAGGCTTTGAGGTGGGTGATGGGTTCCCAGGTGTTCGTGTCACTGCAAGGGATTCAATTGAAATCAGTGTTTTTTTTAAATTGAATTACAAAAGTGACAGGGAACAAATCATCAAAGAAATTCAACCGAATCATTCATGAATAATTATATAAAAATCCACTAAATAATACTAGCACTGCTAACATTAAAAAAGCACTGCACTGACCTGGGCCAACCAATCCACTTGATAAAATATTTCCAAATCCCGTCCTCATGTTTCTTGTCTAAAATCTTCTCAACATGGTACAGATCCTCCATCACGTGTTCCGTCACCTGTCCAACGACAACGACCTCATCTGAATCATAGTCTGACTCCTCTTCTGGAATTTCATTGTGGTTAGCAGGTTTAATGGCTGCAGCGAAATCAGGATTCTCCCGTGCCCATTTTTTTTCGAATTCAATCAACATTTTTTTACAGCTTTTGAGGTGGGTGAGGGGTTCCCAGGTGTTCGTGTCACTGTAAGGAATTCAATTGAAATCAGTATTTTCTTTGGAATTGAATTACTTCAGTCTATTATCAAGTACTTACAAGGGAATGGCGGCGCCACCTGGCCCCGCAAGGACCTTAGTACGCCATATATTTTTTGGGTACCCTGGCATGCCCTGAGCGGCGTGCCGTTGACATATTCATGTCAAAATGAAAACACTTCAAAATACAAATTTTTGAAATTTTTCGAAACACGAAATTGAAAAAAGGGCATATGAAATAACACGTAAAAAATCTATGTTCCTGGGGGGGACTCTAGGAAAAGTTTGGATTTTATAAGGACATCTGACAACATAGTAAATTGTGCTTTCTCCTATCCCCAAGTTCAAACCACAACCCCAGTATAGTGAACATGCATGGTACCGCTCGCCCCTAGTAGTAGGTAAACAATGAAAATACGGCTGTTAGCGTACTTTAATGGTGATACACACAACTGTCCATACCGGTCAATCAAATCTAACGCGAACCTGCCAGGGTACCCCAAGAAAAATATGCGTATCAAGGTCCTTCGGGTCAGGTGGCGGCTTTCCCTTGTTAGTCATAATTTTTTTTTGTCTTTCATAAACTCTTTCTAAAACTCGTATGTATAACTCATAAAAAAAAGAAAGAAACTAAATCAATATTTAAATAAAAAATCTGAACTGTTACTACTAAACTAAATATTCAAAATTAAGTTAAAATAAAATGAATTAATTAATGAAAAATTGCTTTAAGGGAGGGTGGACAGGGAACAAATCATCAAAGAAATTCAACTGAATAATTCATGAATAATTATATTCACAATAATACACCACTAGCCCTTGCTAACATTAAAAAAAGCACTGACCTGGGCCAACCAATCCACTTGACAAAATATTTCCAAATTCTATCCTCATGTTTCTTGTCCAGAATTTTTTCAACAAGGTACTCATCCTCCGTCGCTTCTCCAAGGATCTTGGCTTTTTTCGGTTTGGACGCCATCGTCAATCGTCAGGTTTTTTTTTACTTGACGTTGGATTTGACACTCGTCTTCGTCCTTCCTTAGTTTTTGTCTTCGTGGTCAACTTTTTCTTTCTTGGACTTCCGTCGTCGTCACGGTCGTCACTCAAATATTTTGATTTTGAATTTTCCGCACCGTCCGTCTTCTTACACAATTCACAAAGGACCGGAAATTCCACCAAGGAAATTCTCAGGCTTTAGAGATTGGGGTTTGTGAGACTGCTTACATGCATTGCCTAGTGCCTATTTCGGTTTAATGGTATGGGTCAGGGGTTCGAACCCTGGGTCACTCACAGGGTCACGTGACTACGTTAGAGACTGTTTCTTTGAATATCCTTATTTTTATTATATTACTGTACCAACTCAGTTCTAAGAAGAAATAGCACAACGACAATATTTTCAAAAAAGTGACTAAGATTTTAATTTTGTAATAAAAATCCAACAACAAGGGAAGCTTCAATGGTCGGGAATCACACTATCTCTAGACTAGGATAGTCGCATTATACAAAGTATAAACAATGTAATACCGATGCGATATGCGATACCCCTGCAATTTTGTATATATATATATTCTGCACAGAAATCTCTTTTGTACTCATTACACATGAATTACGCAATCAATTGTAATTTTGAAATATTGGAAAATCCGGTTTTCAAAAATTATAAAGTAGATGTACATGTACGCATGCATTGTACAATTGCAATGTTGCAATGCACTATAAATATGCAATCGTATTGTTAATTGTTGACATTGTGCTGAAATTGTATTTTGAAATCTTTAAAAAATATGATTGCTTTTCATAATTCTTCCAAACCACAGTGGAATTTTGTCATAGATTTAAGTAGTTAAGATGTCTTTCGTTCTCAAATTGATTTTATTTCAAAATGATAAATCATTCAAAATACTAAAAAAAGACTGCTTGTCAAATAATAACGGAAACGGAATCGGAATCAAAGTTTTATATTTTTCAAAATGGAACGCCTTTACGCAATACATTCACTGATGAGGGAACCATGGGAGATGATAAATTAAAATGCAGTTTTCTTTAAAAAAGACATCCGAATTAATCGTATTTTGATAATCAGAAATCCATTGAAAAACAAAATCGGCTCGCTTGGAACTCACATATAGACACTATATAGAGTTCATTGGGTTATACAGGGTGGACCAGGAATTGCTAACCAGCATTGCGCATTGTGTGGATATTTAATTGAATTGTATTTCTTAAATTGCATTTATTATTTCAAACGCTCCATCCGGGCAATTGCTCAATTGCCCATGTGGAACTTCAGGTTTTACAATAATATGCGATTTCGTTACAGTTTTTTTGCCTACTTTATACTTTAATAATGTATGGAACAGTAACATTACCTGCTTTGAATATGGTGCTGTCAGAACAATGTCTTATTCTTATTAGACAGCGTAAGGATTAGAGGAGGTTATGGAATTAAGCCGGACTTTTCAAATACGTAGTGAAAGTAGAAAGAATGAATGAAAGGAAGTGTTGAAAATTCAATAATTTTGAAATGAAGTGATCAATCAGATTTAAATAAAATTTTCTAAATACTTTCGCCATGAGGCCACGAAAGAGTGATGGAAATAAAACACCAGTTGTACCTGTATGTATATATTTTGATTTTATTGATTAATTTAGAACAACATTGACAAGACAAACTACATTTAATGTTAGCTATTTAGACTTATGAAGGAAATATTGGCCTTGCGGAGTTTTTGGGCTTTTGTTTATTGGAAAATAACTTCTAATTTAAAACTAATTTTTTAAAATAATAATTTATCATGAATTTAAGAATTATCCAAATATTAACTAATTAATTAATTAACATTAGCTAGTGTTCGCTATTTGAGATTATTTTGCAAATGTTTTACAAGCACATCCTGATATCCTCTAGCAGATTAATATTTGTTGAATGGATTTAGGTTGAACCTAGTGAAGGAAAGATGAGCTCGGAGGACTCTGAATGGTGCCACCGACCAGATCATCCTCTCTTGAACAATCTGGTAAGATTTTTATATATATATTTTTATATTTCACAATAAAATGTTCATTTCATTTTCCCCACAGATTCTGAACTCAGTTTTTGAATACTTGGGAAAAAAGGAACTGATGGAATGTCGATTGGTCTGTATAACCTGGAATGTACTCACTATTCCATTCACTCGCAAAACATGTGTTGTCAAGATATATGAAAATGACCACAAGAGCCACAAGATGCAGATATTTTTGGACGTTTTTCGTTCAAATAAATTGGGGATTCCATTCGCACGATTCCAACTCGGGACATGGTGCTCATCAGTTGTCATTGGTGAAGAGTTTCTTAAACTTTGTGGAGACACGACTAAGGAGATAAGATTTCTATCGGAAACCCGTATAGTTGAAGATGTCTCTGAATTATTGAAATCAACTCCGGCATTGGAAGTCTTTGAAATTCCTAGGAGACTTCGCTCCCGCTCTGAAAATGTTGTCAAATTATTCCCTGACGGTTTAGAACATTCAAAATCAAAACTGACGTCTTTGAAAACTCTGATTGTTCCATTCAATCATGTTAAAGAACATACATGTTGCCCAACATTTGTGGATGAACTCATCACGGCTGCTCAAAATATTTCTTGTATGAATATGTCGAGTGCATCTACAAGTTTTGAGGCGTTAAGTTTGATTGAGAAATTGGGGAGGGAATCATCCATTCAAGAATTGGAAATATCAGTAAATGAGTTTTGGAACATGGACTACAAGACCAGAGACTACGCAGACGTACTACTCAGAATAACAGCGAAACCGAATGGGTTGAAGTTGAAGCGGCTTTGGTATAATTCTAACCATTCTGAGTCTGACCATGAGAATCTCGCTCTACAACTTCTTCCACGTTTCAAAGACACCCTAGAATGTCTCCAACTTCATTTACATAAGAATTCCTTTCCCGATATTATACAATTTCCAAAGATGTCACGCCTTAGAAGAATGTGCTTGACTTGGTTACCAGAGGATTTCAAATTCAGATATGGGAATTTCAATGAAGTATTTCCAGTTCTACAAGAACTTGAAGTGTCGCAAGTGAATGCGAATGGTGAAGCCATTGATGACTACTTCCCAGATTCTGTTCCATGTCCAAATATGAATACATTAAAACTGAATAACATTGACATGACAATCAATGGATTCAATCAAATGTTGAATGTATTTCCAAACTTGACGAAATTAAAAATTTACATTGAAGTAGATGGCGCGGAGATCCTGACACAAATCTGGTCACAAATGACACAATTGAAATCTTTAGACATCCGTGGTAAAATGGAAAGAATGGATTCTATGGATTCTGCGTTGACTGGGATTTCAACACGAGAACTTCAAAAAATGAGACACGTCGTTAAAACTCTGGAGAAAATGACGAGTGAAGTTGAACGAAGAGAAATGATTTCGAATCTGAGGAATCAACATTCCACACTCCCATCCATTGGGAATTTAACAAGTAATTATTTAACGTTTTCACAAAAATTCAACTCAAGGAGATTTTGTATTTCCTATAATATTCATGTTTTTGGGCACTTTGGTAGGATTAAAGTGTTATCCACCGTGAACAGCACTTTAGTCTCCTATTAAATTTATCCAGTTTTCTGGATAAGTGCAATTGATTGAATTCGAAACCACAACTCAGTCAGTGTAGAAAAAAACGTTGATCTTTTCCAGTGACATTATAAATTCAACTTCGAAATAACCTACTGTAACATTTTTAACATTTGTTTCTTATTTTCCAGGTTTGGGTTCATTGTCAATAGAGATTCGAAAGAGTCAAGGGAGGTTATTGACTGATTTGAGTGGATACTTTGGATTCTACTCATTGGAACGTCTCAAACACTTAAATGTTGAACCGTGCACGGTAAGGTTCATTCATTATTATTCACATTCGACGAATTTCATTCGATACTATAAATGACTGATTTAAACTTAAAATTCACAATAATTCGAAATACCTATTCAAATTCTTCCATATGGACCTTCTGTGATAATTAAAGTTTTGCGGGCTGTAGACAATGTCAAAAGCTAACTTTCAGAATATGTACCAATTCTGATTTCAAAGTTGTCAAAGTTGAGTTCAAAATACATGAGCTACAAACAACCCGTAAACGTTTAATGTATGTCATCTATGGTATTATGGTAGGTAAACGCTATATTAATCTGATTCTGCTTTATGTTTCTTTTGTTCTGAAACAGTTGACGGAAACTTGCTGTGAAATATTGAGAAGAGATATGGGACTTGAGATAAAGGATACCACACGAAAGGCACGGAAAAAAATACCCGTTTAGAATTGTCTGATTTTTTGGATATATTGTAGCCGTTGACCTCCTAAACAATTTTTTATGAAAGAGCCTTCTTGTAATTCCTAACCGTTTCGGAGTTATTAATACACAGGGAGCATGGGGGCCCCGAACCGAGCATTGAAGCCTTCTCCATGACGCCTGTATATTAAAATAACTCCAGAATGGTTAAGAATTTCGGGGTGGTTCCTTCACAAAAGTGGTTCAGGAGGTCAACGGCTACAACATACCCAAAAATCAGCCATTTGCCGAATTTGCCCTGCCTTGAATTCTGGTATCCTTTGGAGGATTCAAGAATTCGTCGGATGAAGACATTATTAGGTATTCCTGCCAGCAGAGGCATGACCTATTAGAACCCCGGGGTTCTATTTAGAATTGCCGCCTCGAGACCCGGAGTGTATTCGAGCTCTGGGGCATCTTAATACATTGGCTCTTATGGAAGAGCACGGCATTTGACCCGGGTTGTATTCGAGCCCCGGGTTCTAATAGTGACCGGGGTTCTAATAGTGACCGGGGTTCTAATAGGTCATTTACGGTATGCGCAATAATGTTGTGATAATTCTGTTCGGAATTAAATGACATTTCCTGATTAGGTTGCTGTAGATTTAATTTTTTTGATTCCTACCACTATAAAAAATACAAAACCTAGAGATTTTTAGGACCCGAGACGGTAATCTGTGAAATAGGGAAAATATTTATGCCAAGTCGAAGTCGGGTAAAATGAACTAGAATCGACAATATGTTTAATCCCGTTTTCAGGTATGCTGTTCGTATTACTTGCGGAATACGTACGTGTAGAATGCAGGAATGTCGATTTCACATTCACAAAATATTTTTTCAACATTTGGACAGTTCACATTTGTGTTAAGTATGTATAACGTTATAGACATACTATAAACACTTTGACGAGGGCTCCAGTAAGAAAACTTCAAATTACAACCATTTTTGGTCCGTATTTAAGTACAGAATGTCAATGTCACGTATTTTCGTATGATTGAACCTCTGGAGTCTACATTTGATTGGATTGTGAGTGAAAAGCAACTAAATATGGACTTGACGATACATTTCTCACGCTAACAATTTCCGGTGAAAATGCAAAGGCACGGAAGCTCAAAACTTCTGTGTATGTATTTGATTTTATTAAACGACAGAATAATTTATTCTTCTGATTTAGAAACTTGAATTCTGTGCTTGAAGTCATGAAAGGACTATTAAGAATTGGATCGATTCTAAGTTTGACACGAGAATAAATAATCATTCCGGTACGCTAAAGCTAAGCTCCGTTTTTTTGTGCCCGCCTCTTCTGTATGTATATAATTTATTCTTATTTTGATTTGAGATTGAATGCTTTGGATTCAAGGTTTTATTTTTCATTTGTAACTGTCACATTTGTAGTCCTTAGACTGTGAATGGGGGAAAGGAGAAGGGTTCGCATGACAAACATTTATTATTCAACGTGTGGCGGTGGCTTAGACGTCAAAATTGAGAGTCGAGAGATTTTTCACACAACATAGTTACACTCCTTTTTTTGAGAGACTGGCTTTTCCACCCCATTCATTTGTAAATTTTATGAGAATGAATGACCTCCTTGGACTTTTTCTTTTGGGTGTTTTTGATGCATTTTTCATTCACTCCCCACATTTCTTATTGCTTCCAAGTCACAGTCACGACTCAAGAGAGAAAAAAAAACGTGGTGTGAAGGAAAGTTTTCTTTCAAACCAGAAGAGCTGAGCTGAAAGGCCAAAAAAATGCTTTCTCTACTTTCACTTTGTGTAAGTAAGGTACGCAGGTACGCAAGCAGTCATGGAAATTACCGTCATTCGGCCTCAACTGTCCTATATTTTCTTTCAATAGCAGAAGCATTTGATTAGTTGACTGATTGACAAGGACGAATTACGTTAGTATGCGGTGAAAATCATCAGTTTTTGCGGTCCCAGTTCGAACCAGAAATTTAGAGGATTTATTAGCAGTAAAAAATGGCATCTCTTCTTCATCATGGGTTAATATGTCTATGTAAATGAATATTTTGCTCACAGCATCATGGGTCAGCATCAACAGTATTTACCTATGCCTTAACTTGAACAAATATGTAACCTGTGACCTTTTACATTGTTTGGAAAGTTTGTGATACCGTACGTACGCGTACATACTGGAAAATAATTGAAAAACTGAGTTTGTGCTTGTGCATGTGAATTCCACGCCCTGCATTGAATTGTAACCACAAATACTAACCTAAACTTTTGTTGAATTCATTTGTTTGTATTTGTTGGAAAGAGAAACCAGTCAAACTTTTCACACCGTGACACCGCATGTTTCTAACAACTTGAGTGAAGCTTTACAACTCTGTAAATGTTTCTTGAACAAATATACTATGGTTTTCGACACTCCGTACGATAAGTCTTTTCACGGAAGTAATTTTATGACGTGGATACCAATATACATACATAATATTGCACCTTATTTCCTGGAAACCTTACAACCTTAGATTGAACTTGGGATTTATTACGAGATTCAACAAAGAAACCAATTTTTTGTAACAAATATTCGACACAATTGTGGTTCACTGTTAAAATTTTCGAATATATGTACATGTATTACTTTTCCAGCAACAAATTCTTTGTTCTGTTATGTCCTTGTTCTCTCAAATTTATTCCAGGTATAACACTCTTAACGTGCATGGAAGCCGGAAGACTTACCATTAGTAATTCAAAATGAACTCAACAAAATCAACCCGCCCACTATAGAACAGCGTAGCACCAACCGAGAAGTTTTCTAATCAGGTGGGATGCATTTTATAGTTCAAAGGTTTTGATGGACATTTTGAATATTAATTCGCAGTTAGAATTAAGTGTAATCCCTTTGAGGAAGATTAATTTATTCTATTGGCTAAGTAGCATTTTAATTATAGTGAATTTCATTATAATTAATATACCAGTACAGTACAGGTTGAAAGATAAAGATTTGGTTCCATGACTGATTATATCTCTGCCCTGGCCAACCAGTTATACCTGCCCGGTTTGTTTTAGTATAATATTCAGAGATTATGATCCATTACGCCCTCTTGAGATGGAAAGTTTTTGAAAGAAAAAGTTTGAGCCATCCAATCAAAATTTTATTATTTCATTCTCATTCAGAATACATTATCTCTGGTCAGTGAGTTCACAAGGTTATGTACTACGTACCGTACAATGTATGTAATATTGTGCATTCTCATTCCGAAGGATCATGGTGAATATTCCCAAGAACCTAATAGTTTCTTTGAGCACCAACAACGTGTGTTTTTGGAGTCTAACGATTCCCTGCTGCTACCCTTGTCCTAGTCGTCGTAGTCTAAGTCGTGAAACGGGCGCAAGGCAATTTGAAATAAGTTGTAAAGTTTAAAGCAAAAAAGTTTTCCCCAGTAAGTGCAGTAACAGTAACAATGTACGGAGAACACACACATATTCATAAACACTGATTTAAAAACTCAATTTGAACATGACATAAATGGAAGCACTTTCACATTAGTGAGATTTGTGTTACACTTTTGATTGAATTTTTTTTAGGAAATATTTTCTTGCACAGAAATCTAGACGACTTTGTGTAAGCTAATTAATATTCGGATTGATTTATTGTACTAAATTACAGCTACGAAATTTGATTCTTGGGGTGTTAATTTAATTAAGTCTTTGGAATTATTGTAAGTCTGCATCTACAGCGGAACAGAGGAATTGGTTATGAACTACCCTGTTCGTAGAAGTACGAAAAAAAGTGTGCTCGGATAATTTTCTCGTACGTAGGCTTCTTTTCCTGTCGGTTAAGTGTGGATTTCCGAATTTCAAGAAGAAATATCTGTGTTAAACATCCATAAGAGATTTATTTCACTGAAGCAGTCGTCAACTTATTGACTTACAAAGTTTTCAAAGAGAAAGTGCTTTCTCTTTTTTTTCTCCCACACTAACCACCACAAAATTCTGTGTTATCTCTCTATTCCAAATTTCCAACCTATCCGTCTATAAACCAGAGGAATTGAGAACATGACTGATGTACGTATGTAGAGTACGTACGTTTATGTACTATGGGTACTCTGACTCTGACTTTACATTTAAAGTTTAAGCTGTAATTCCCTTGTTCAGAGTTGGCTGGCGAATGATTTATGACTTGGCTCTAGTGAACGAAGGTTACTACTTACTACTACTAGTGAAGAGACCGTTCAAACAGAATGTTATAACCCATTACGTCTCAAGGGAGCACCGGAAGTGGAGATAAAGAAGATTGTGAAATCTCTTTTCTCAAAAACTGTCTCCACATTTATACCACATAAGGATAATTTCAACCACTCAAGGATTTATGACTTTTACTACGCAAGAAATTGAAGGATTGTAGGAAATTCAATTTTCTAAAATTGATGATTGCTCTTGACTCACGGGGCACCAAATGTATTTCTGGCACAAGGTTAAGTTTATAAAGTTAAATATGTATTCGTTTCTCTTAGGTTTTTGCTCCTTTTTTTCGTTTAGGTAGTTGGACTTGTGGAATTACTTATCCTGTGTGAGTAGAATCTGGCCCCGAATCGTTATTTATTGTTTCTTGAGAAAAGAATTCAAATTTTTTGTGAACTTTGGCTGCCCCTTATCAAAATAGATTAGAGTCACGAATTATGTGGCACGAACATATTGTTGACAAGACAGAATCTGAGAAAACCTTTTAGCCTCTGAAATGACGCCCGGTGGTAATGAAAGAACCAGGTACTACCTGGGAGAGATTCGACGGACTAAATACTGTAATATTGGTACGTATCTGTAAATATTTCCTGTGAAGTGAAATTATTTTAATTGTATTTAATGAACAACTAACGTTAGATCCATTTGCAAGCATTTATGGTTGGAGATAAATGTACCATTCTATCTCAAATGAACGAAATTGTGTTAAATTGTGGTTCATGACCGACAGTAGGATTGAGCCCCGCAATTATTGAAGACTAACAATTAGTACACATGCACAAATGCCAAAAGCTAATCGATATAGGTAAGTTACGTTTTGATACTGACAACTACGTATGCTTCAATCAGATTAAAGAATTTGATAACCATTCTAACGATCGTAACGTCTCGTTTAAATAACCCTTTAAGCTAACGACCAGTTGTCTGAAATCTTTAATGATAGTATCAGTCGAAGGCTAGACAGTAACGTCTGGTGTAGTATCGTTGAACAGATCAGCTTCTGTGTGGTTGCATTTTCGAACAGGCTGTGAACAGTTCATATTTATCCAGCATTTGAAATGTTTTCAAGAAGAATGTTAATAGCTCTACGATATTCCGTGAATTTACCATTCTGGGCAGGAACTTCGACATATTATTGGGACAAAGAGACAAATCGGCTCAAATCTTCAAACTCAAAATTTGCAAGGTTACGATATGATCTAGCCATCTGTGTTTTAGTGGTATCCTCTGCAGTTATCATTGCTGGTTATATCAATCAAATCAGCAAGAACGAAATTGACTACAACGATCTGCGCAGTAATTTTCAGTTCATTGTTTTGTGCATTCTTGGATTTTCTTTGT
>JAQGCB010001101.1:0-16159 GCA_034698835.1 Protaphorura tricampata | reverse complement strand
CGAATGCTTGAGTTAAATCTCTACATAGAAATTGTACTAACATGTTCCACATATTCTTCAAAGGTTGACCGAATTCTTCTACAGGGTAGTGGTGGCCTGGTGGCTCGTAAGTTGTAGTTCTGTAATAGTTTGTACAATATTAGAATTTTGGGCATTTAAATACTTTTAGACACTTCCCAGCTCTTAGCCCTGTGAGAACTACTACGTTTCCGTCAAGATATTATAATAGTGTAGAAAAGATGCCTTTCAAATTGTTATTGAGAATTACATTGTTACTGCTTCATAACAAAATTTGAAAAACTTACCGGATTTCTTACAAATCAAAGTGTGCTAAGTGCTAATACGGCAGGCAGTAAGAGTGCGATCCCCAGAGTAAGACTCCCCAGCGGCAGACTGTGGAACCTTAATTGCGCACTGACGCTACAAACTATGTATTATGTAGCTTTAAAATTCGAGAAATCAATTTTTTGAATAGATATAAATATAATTTGAATCCCCGGAATCAGTTCTAAAAACGTTTATTAAAATGTCACAAAAATCCATTGGAAAGTAGGAATCATACTCCTGAGTCGAAAAGTTTGGATACAGTGTCTGGATGACTATGTTATAAGCATAGACAAACGGTTGAGAGTTTTCCAAAAATGATTTCTCGAATTATAAAACTCGTTTGTACGAGTACGATAAGTGTGAACTTAGGATTACGAAGCGTGTAACCTTAATTCACTTTATCATACTTGGAAAAGAAGTTGTCATAATGATGAGCATCCCTTCTCATTCTCTAATTTCCAATAATAGTACAAGAACTTTACCTTTCCTTACATGGAATCCGCAATTCATGTACTACAAATAATTTTCTTCTGTTTCAGTTTGGTCTACAACGGTGACATTTCATTTTCCAAATTACAAGTTCGAACTTTTGGAACTATCGAGCAGAGAGATTTCTAACTACCAGACAAATCGGTTAAATAATAAATTCCACAATTGACCTGCCATCATGTTGTGTTTGTAAGACTTCTGGTTAGATCAAACGATTTAATAGTTCATCTTCAATGGTTCATTTTCAAAACAAAAAATCGAAATAGCCGTTCTTGTTCTTTGTGAAACGACTATAGTGTGACTCAAAACTTTTGAACAATGACTCAAAGTACTATAAGAACATTTGGATGAGCAAGCGTTGCACGGGTGATCATGCTTTCGTGGTTATCAGTATTGGTGATCAATTATTCGGTCGGCTATAATTTCAATAGACACGAAGACCTGAAAGAGGCGTTTTTCTTACCGTACCTTAAAATATTAATGTAGAAAGTCTACTACTACTTACTACATTTTATTGATCATGATCCTAGCAGAATGGGAGGCTGGACAGATACTATGACTTGATACATGTAATTGATGTGAGAGAAGATTCATCTTTTGAATCGCATCTGAAAACCACACCACACCACACAACATTCCTTCCTGACTCTTGCGTGCGTCCAACTTAGTTTTTTTTTACATGAATTTTGATTTCATTCCATGTGTGGACGCGGGTTCAAAACCCTGCCCACATATCCAAGAAATTTCAAAGCAGCCAAAACGGATTCAATCCCATGATGATGTAAGACTGACACTCAAAGGAACTACTACTACATTAGAATATTAATGCATTCATGAGTCTGTATGGAAGTAATAAATGATCATGGGTGAAAGCCTAAAGGGTTAAATGTAAATGAACAGGAAATTTCTATGTTACAGTCAATAATTTTAACTCTACTTAAAATCCATACTACACTAGGTGCATTCTAATTAAGTCTGACTATGCAATATTCGAATACTTCTGACCACGAGTGATCGAACCCTTACCATCGCAAGGCATCAGAGACTCATGTGCCTTACTATTATTACAACGGAATGGATTCCTGATCTACAAATCAAAGTTGAGTTCCACCAGTTTATGCTAACTTAATTCCTTTTTGTGTATTAATATATAACACATAATATGTACATTTCCTATCCAGCATCCCAGACGTCAACTATTCTGTTAGTTAGTATGGATTTCCTTTCGTGCATTAGCTTTTAGAGTTGTAGTTGTAGGTAATGCAGTCTTACTCAGTGTTTGCTTGATGAAGGAATAAGCATGGAGTAGTTAGATAGAATGAAGAATGAAGTTTCCCCCGGGAGTAATAATATGCAAATGAGCGTGTGCGAAAATTGTGCTGGGGGAGGCAAAGGGTTGTAGGATTGAGTTGGGGTTTGCCTCAATCTATTTGCCCGGTTTTTGTACGCGAGAGCTTTGCCGCTGGCCAATAAGGACAGTTGGGACCCTCCTCTGCCATCCGAATCAAATTCTGATGCATCCTCTATTCTATTCTCTGACTGTGAGTCTGAACAAACTCACGGAATTGTTCCAGACTCACTTCTCTACAAACCTCGTTCAGAATAAAATAACAGAATTTTTGTTCTTCGAATATTTCCGTTTTAGGTGGATTCCTCTGAAATCCCGGCTGCTAAGATATTTGAAAATCAGATTTCGAATCGGATATTGCCCCCCAAATATTGTCCAATCCGATACGATCATATCTGCCTTTTCTCCCGATGAATCTGACAGACAACTAACGTTCAAAGAATCACGAAATTTCAATTTCAAAGATATCTGACATAAATATGTAAATATAATGCTTCCTCTCCGAGGGATTACAAGCACGAAGAATTTTACTCTACATACCCTGCCTGGCTTATGGCATGCCAATCATCATAAGACGTGCACTATATTTATGTAAGACAACTTTTCGTCCGACTTATAAAATCCAATAAGTAATTACATAAACTCCATGCAAATGCCGGGGGTGATTATTACGGGCTCAAGCCCAGAAATTGGATCGAACGCGTGGCCAATTTTCCATTGCCGTAAAATTGTGGCTACCGATTTGTACTCATTTAATTCACTCCTTTAATAATCTAGTAGATTGTACTTCTTGTTTTGATTCTTTCCCTGAGAGTTCGCACCCATATTGCATTGCATTTCGGAAATACATTCGCACAAATGATATGAGGACGAATCGGTGCGGTGTCTTGATAATTTCTGACGAATCGAGAAGGATTCTCCCTAGTTTGAGTTAGCTCAGGTAGTAAGGAACAGTATATTTTATCAAAAAAATCACCCAATACACAAGTAATTTTTCTAGTTGCAATGACATGCGTTTGAGAAAAGGGTGTTCATTATATTTGAATATTTTGCATATAAAAATACGGTACATAAACCATAAATTGGAAAACCAAGAAATGTTAGTTTGAAGTCTCACCTCAAATACCACATTGTACACAAGTTCTTTGAATGAGCGGAACGGAGGGCTATCATTATCAAAACTAAAGTTGATAAAGAGCAACTCCATAAAATGTAAAACGTGCTCGCTTACGTGATTTATATTCACTATCTTACAAAGTACGTAGAAGAGAAGAAGGCGTTTACCAAAGGCCCTGCCCTGAGAAAATGAAGGTCTCATCTCATCCAAGAGTAATGTCGAGTTTTCTCATTCGGCAGTGAGCAACTTCGGCGGCGGCCAAGATAATCGATGCGGTGTGCCAGGCACGCGTAGGACAAAAACTGTTCATCACGACTCTGACCCCTCTGACCTTTCTGTTTTGACCGGTGCTCATAAGAATCTTAAGGAGCCTAAAGTGTTCACGCAATGCTCACAGGGTGGACTCGACATTCTATACATACTTGTACATATTATATTGGTTGTTTACTAATTGGAGTCCCAGATTGAATTTTCTAATCTGTGTATAATTATAACCTAACTCGTGCACGCGATATCGCAACCCAGGCACGATGCAAATCTCAGGAGTCTCAATCACCAAACTCTAATTATCAAAATTTTGTTTCAACCTAAAATACTGAACCTACTTTGAAAGGACATTCTTTAAACTAAGAAAATTCAGTAGTCTCACATAAAATTTCATTAACGTTGAACTGGGGCTCAAAAGTCAGTCACATTTGTCAGGTTCTTCTGTTATGGCCAATTTCTAATGTACAGCAGGTTAGCATGAATCTAGAAGGATCTCTTAGATTTCTTAAAGAGAAGTGGTGCCTGTGCCTATAATATCATTCTACCGTATGTATGTAGAAATCCACACCCACAAGGAGAACACGAGAGACCAAGCAAGGCAGACTGCACGACGCGTTGCGCTATATCATGGCACGAGACTGCTGGAAGATTCAGGAAAAGAGAGAAAAAGTGTAACTGAGCCGATGCCGAGGGTTTCAGTTCTAAATTACCTCGCGGCAGACCCAGAGAGACCATTTAAGGTTATCGTCCAAATTACGTCAGCAATATTTGATAACATGTGCGACACCATGAAGTCTCGGCCTGGACGTGGACCTGGTCTGGATTGAGAGACTTCCATTTCTCCCTTCTATTCATGTCATGTCACTTGTCATTCGGCATGGTCGAATCCTATCATACAGTATATACATACATACATTCACGTTCACCACAGTCTCGGGCTCCAAATCTAATTAGATACCCGCTCCTGAAATCGACCCAACTAACAAGCTGAACAGAATTGTAATAATATTGGACAATATTTAATGTCATATGATCACATTGTGTGGGCTGAACAAGCAAGGGTAATAATTAGCTCATGTGTGGACTTTCTAGTAGCCAATCGTACATCGTATTTATGTAAATCTATATTTATCCATTTCATTTATTTGACCAGTTTTGCTTTGTCCTGTCTGTGTTTGTATTGAATACTTCTCCGGTTTCACTGCAGTAATTATAAGCGTGTAACAACGAGTGACAAGTGATACTCTCAATACTGACGTCCAAATTGTACTATTCTGTAACAATTTCCTGTAATTTGCTAATTTTAGCCAGACCTGAAATGAATCTGATTTAGTGAAGAAGTAACTACTTTATTTCGTACCTGTCAATTTCTTATCAAAATAATAAGGAAACCACACACCGTAAGTTGTGAAGACTTTCACCACGCCCCAATTTCTGAAAAAAATAAAGATGCTGCGGTGACCGGGTCAGAATATTTATGACATATGGCGCTTCATGAGTCAGTCAGTACTATAATATTGGTAGTACATGAGTGTTAACTCTAATAAAACTAAAACATTGTTTCGAGCAACTTTTCGGATCATAAAAAACGAATGGTCAAAAATTGCAATTGTATTTTCGCAATGGAATGAATAATATTGACAGTTAATAGATGAAATATCAAATTCACATTATAATAATTGCATTAATTATAACCAATATTGAAGTGACTGGAAAGTTATTATTATTATTAGTGTTTATGTTAATAAGTACTTCCGAGAAGATCAATCAATGAAATCATTCCATACTGCGTAGAGTTAAATTTAGAACCACTGTACTTGTGTGTGTACCTGAGCACTTTGCTTAATACGAACTTACATTTACAAAACACAATGTTATAAATCCTGTCATCATCATCGCAAAGCTCCTTTCAAAGGAACAAACGGAGTGCAGGAAGGAATAATATGAATACAATGACCTTTTCCCATACTGGTGGCATACGAGTACGTATTACGAGAGTACGAAATGAAGTGAAATTAATCATCCAAATTGAGTTTCAAATAGCCAGGGCGAGATAGACAGGACAGGCTAGATGCGGACCCAAATCATATTCTCAATTTTAGGTTCTCAATAGAGTAATGCTCGGCGTGGCAGGTGTGTTAAATTATAATGGTCCGGAGAGTAAGCTCTTCAAGTTGAAAAGGAGAGAAAGTGTCTGCCTTTGCCTTTACATTAAGTCTATCCTTCCAATATTCCTAAAGAAGATTCATTCAATATATGCACGGGACCCAGTATAAAAACCCAATACTGTAATGAAGCACCTGATGTTAATAGGGAGTAGAATGAGTCGAGAATACTGGATTATTGAGATTTCGTTTGCGTGTCATGACCTAAGAGAATTGGAAGGGAGATACACATTCTCAACAGTTTTTTGTTGTTAAAATTTTTAACCCGATTTTCCAGTGGTTCTCAAAAAATTCGGATGACCGAACTTCGAAATAATGAAACGGGAGAACTGTAATTAATTGTAGAGTGTGCCTATTATAATTTCAGAGGAGATGCCAAAAACGGTTCAATAAATGTAATAATTCCCTATTAGGACCAAGAGGTCATTAAATCAAGAAATAGTAAAATATAGAATGCAAAAATCAAAACTATTTCATTAATTTATCCAGTACAGACGTTGGAAAATAATTTTCCCGCATGAAATTGAAGAAGTGTCTGTGCCATGCTGGCGGACTGGCGGAGTACGTACAAACGTAAGAAATGTTGTACGTTGTAACAAGAAAGATTGATGATAAAAACAATTACATTGCATTGTAATGATATGATACAATTATTACAACAAACAGTTGAACTATAACTCTAAGGAATTGTGGACTGGAGTCTATCCCGCATACACTTATCATCAAAAAATCCCATCTTGATCCAAATCCTAAACCATACGTATCTACTTAATATGAGACTGCCTGAAGAGTAAAACCGGTTGACCTCATGTGGGTTTCGTTTTTCGGGTTATCATCACATTGGAATTTATGTAAAAAACTTTTCATTCAAGCGAATGAAATCTTTACGTATCTTATGAAATGATTGTATTTTAAGATAGGTTAATTAGGAAATTCATAGACCGAGTAGAATACGTACGTACGGCTCCAATATGCTGCACTGTCTACTTTTGAATTACAAAATATGTGTAAAACATTGCAACCAATACTATGAAACTAGGCGCTATCGAAAGAAAGTCCAGGAAAAAACTTTCAGGGAAATATTTTGCATGCAAAGTACTGATTGCGTGAGAAAATAAAGTGGTGTCGATAATGTTTGACGAGTTTGACCTAAGAACCTGAGATCTGTTCCGAAAAAATCTGACCAAATGTTATCATCTGCATACGAATATTAAAATTAGTACAAAAAGGTGTCAGGGCATACGGTACAAGTGTCAATGTTATATGTATTGTTCGTATTTAACATATACCAATATACATCATAATATTACTATTCGCGGTCACACATCGTTCAACTTTAATTTTTGATTTGTCTCAACCTCAACTCTCAACCGTAACCGAAGAGCCATAACGGGAAAAACTCACGCCCTACATCTGTGAAGTTTATTTTCCAATAATTTGACTCTGGGATTTTAGATTGAACTGCCGACTTGATTACAGACGACTGAGAGACACAACGCGTTCAGTCGTTGGGAAATCTAATTTAATAGTTCCCCTCCAAAGAGTTCATCAAAGGGGTGAGACTGATGACACAGCTCAGTTTTTGAGGTTGACAAGTCCAAACCCTAAATTTTCAATTTGTTCATCAATTCAAGCAGAAAATGATCGTTTTCGTTTGGGTGCTTGTATGAGAGGACTTTGTCAAGTGCTGTTTAGTTTATCATTTAATACGGTGACCGAACACCCTTCGGTTTATTGTGGGATTTTAAAAAACAGAAACAGAAACACTTTATGGTTATTGTAGGCTGTGGTTGCTTTAGATTCAATCAGTGCGAGCAAAATTCATATTTAATCCTAACAAGCATTCGTAATTGCAACTAAATAAAGTATCCGAAGTTTTCTTGTAAAAAATTTTGCTATTCAAGTCCAATTCGTACTAGATTCGAGAAAATAATTATTATGCTAAATCGAGGTTTAATCAACGGTACTTTTTGTTGTTTCTTTAGATGCATTTTCAACCGCGCCGCATATTCAATGAGAAAATAGCGAATTCATGACCACAAGTTTTTGGTCAACACTTCCTATAACTGCGATTCAGAATACGGTAAACGTGTACATGCTCACTTACAATGTGTTTGGAATTAAATTAAGGACTACGAGTCAGAAATCCTCTTACGTTGTCATCAAATGAGTTTCTGCTCGAACTGATGAGCAAATTGAAAGTTAAATTTAGGGAATTGGACTTCTCTATGTAGCTCGAAACTGGTGTCACCCTTTTCTCAATTTACGTAATAAACTTGGTAACTAAACTTAAAATCTTTCCTCATTTAGTGCACGACATCGACATGATGTACTACGTACTTTCTCTTGAGGTATTAAAACATAATCACCCAAAATTACTACTTTACTTATAGCTAAGTAGTCTGGTAAATGAGTTTGAGTATTTGTTAAACATGCATTTAAATAGACATGGTTCTGTAGTATTATTCTTTGCTTCCTTGCAAGTTTTGAATAAAAGTAAATACTACAAATACAGTCGTAGGACAAAATGGGTTTAAATTAAACTTGCACACTGCACATTATAAAAGTCGTAAATACTTGCTTGAGTACGAGTACCAGTTAAATTAAAAACCATTTCAATTCAAAACCATGGGTTGGCAAAAGTACACAGTCTAAGAGTACTGAACACACAATGTGTTTAGTTACTGTGGAGAGACTTGATTTACACGGGCTTAGTAAATTATCTACACAAGACAAGACTTAAGTCGTAGAAGCTCTACCTTAGTTTTAGTATAGTGTAAAAGTAAAGGAATGGAAAAATTAAGAGGACGTGATGTGAATTAATTCTATTTTCCATTCTTTTAACTCTAAAGTCAAAAACCCTTAATTCGCAAGAGGTTAATGAAGTTTTTCATGCATTTTTACATTCGTTCCTTCCCTCTTTCAAACGTACGTTCTCTGTCAGTGCCCGCATTTCATCATCATCTAGACAACATCACACACACAACAGTCACTACCATTTTTATGTGTTATACGTACGTATAGGAATTACCCTTAAGAGGGTTTGGTTAAGACTAAGCTTAAGCTATTAAGTAGCAAAGAGTGAATTACACGGAGAGATTATTATGAAGAGACTGACTGGTGACTCAAGATCCAAGCACATTTTAATTACTGGTTGTCTTAAGAATGGGGACGGCGGAGGCGTGAGCAGAATTCTGTATCAGATTTAATGAGTCGAGCTTTTGTGCTGTTGAAAAAAATTTAGTTTCTTAAAGTTGGATTTAACAAAAAGTCCTCTTATTTTTCTTGAATGTAGTCAAGAATTACAAAACCAGAAAAAAGTTTGTTCTTTTCACTCAGACGACCTCACTTGACTCCACTTTCACTTCATTCAAAGGTTGAGCGTAGTTCGGTTGTACAAAATGACATGAAATTATTATTCCGCCGGACATGTATAATTGGATAATTTGAGTCGGTTTATCTTATGAAATTAAATATTGATTATATCGATGAATATTCTGATAAATTCGCCAATCGCACAACTTGTGCTAAATGCAAGGAAAAACGTTACTTTTTGTTGAGGTATGGGATAACATTAACAGTTTCGGAGACGAGTGAAGTAAAATGAAATTGAATCTTTATCCTGGCAGGGCTCGACTGCAGATACGAACATCAATTTCTTACCATTATTTGAGTATATTGTTTTTACCTTTTTCTGAAATTAAATCTAGGGTATTAACCTGTGCAGTGTATCAAATGCATTTTAACTTTGAACCGATTCCCAATCCAAATAAGCTTAAAGACTTCATCACGTTCAATTTACTTCCTTCTCCTTTTACATTCAATTTTGATTCGAGTGACTAGGTTTCAAAGAAATGAGATGAAAGGTAAACTTCAATTCAATTACAGCTATGGCGCACCTGCCCGTACAAATACAATACACATATCAAGTTATCGTTCAATTCCTGAATGGTTGAAAAAAAATTTAAAGCGTGTGTGTTTAGCACTGGAAAAAAAATTATTTGAGAAGGGGAGAATACTGAAGTAGGACAATAAGCTAAACAAACGATCAATTTCATCTATTATAGAAAATCGTTTCAATTTCAAAGGATTTGTTTATACCGTTCCTTGAATTGAACGTTTATGGATAGTTTATGATAGAGAACTATCATCATCTCATTTCTGTAATCCTTCTCCGGTTCCTCGATCTGTTTTCATTTAAAAGAGACGGATAAGTAAAGATAAAACTTCACCGTGCAACCATTCAATTTATAAAAAAAATACATCTTGTGAAAACAACTCACTTGCTTCATGGATTTTTCTTTTTTTAACATTCGTATCTTTCTATGTTAGCGTCAATTTCGACCCTTGTTTTTTAAGGTGCTTTATATTAAAAAAATATTCCCTGAAAGTTGATCTTTATAATATCTGTATTTTATAACAAATCATTTTTTAGTAAGTCCACTAACATAAGTTCTTGAAATTCTCCCCACTCGGTTCATATCCGCCAGGATTTGTATTTCCTACAAGAGATGGGAAAGAGAAATTGCAAATTCGGAGAACCACCTCGAGTGCCTGGAGCTCATTTTACTCAAGGGGAAATGCACTGAAGCAAAATGAAGTTGAGTCTGAAGTTGAGAGAACACGTCCGTATATACGTAGTACGAATCTACAATGTTGAATGTGAATCTAAGGACGATAGGAAATACGCATTTCTCAAATTCGGGTAACATCTGAAAGGCTATATAAAACTATCATCTCTATGTTCTCTTCTGTACTAAAGACAAAGGGTTTTAATAATGAATGCACCGCTGCGTCTTTTCAAAACAACGGTAAAATTTTCCTAACATTTCCTAAGCTATGGAAAAATCTGAGACGATTTGCCAGTTTTTGTCAGTACGACCTTTAATTGGCAATAACGGTAAGGTTTGGTCAAACATCATCACCCATTCTACACAAACATACGTAGTAGCTTTCAATTTGGCTCGAAAAATTTGTAACCGTATATTTTCATTAAAAATTTGAATACTGTAACATGGTAGGGTATTACTGCATGGAAGTTAATTTGATACTGCTATATTTGGACATAATGAAATCTAATGTCAGGGTGCAACAAAGGTAAAGTAAAAAAGCACGCCGCTAGGGTATCGCATCGTCCGACGACAGCCGGCCAAGACAGCAAACAAAGTAGATACAAAAAAAGTATCCCATACAAGTTTGTTTCATCGGTAGCAGTAGTTCTTTTCATTCCAGTCAGTCCCGATTGTGACTGCCATGCCGTGACAAATTATCCAAGACAACTTTGACAAATTAAGACTTTGGTTAAATAGGGACGACAACAATATCAAAAGAAACGGTGGAGACTCGAGATTCTAAAGAAGGCAAGCAAACGAAAAGACAAAACGATTCCACCGTTCCACAGTCCATACTCCATGCACACAAGCGCTCTTTTGGACAAACTAGAGCTCACAGACTCAATTATGGAACCAACCATGTAATTACGCTGCACACAAACATATAAAGAATACAGGTATAAAAAAGGGGTAAGATACGAAAGGTATGATACATTTTACATTTTTTTAAAAAAGGAATGGGATGATGGGATTCTCTCTTTTTTCACTGTCAAGGTACAGAATGTAAAGTACAGATTTTATATTTTTGAGTTTTTACCCGAATGCAGTGTTCAGTTTTAGTGCCTGGTTTTATACAAGTTTGGCTCAACCAATATTAGTTTCATCAAATAGTCAGAACTCGAACAGAGGTCTTGGCTGCTCACTCAATCCAAAATCTGACAAGGAATGAATGAAATGAAATGAAAAAGGGCTAGATGAACAAACGGATCATTTCTCTGTGTGTTTTTCTTCTCCATGCCTCCGAGGTATGTTTTATTCTGGGGGAGGGGAAGAAGGACATCCCAGAATCACACTCACGGACTGTAAAAAGTAATCCACACTGACAAGGGATACGATTCGGAAGTAATAGACAACCCCAAAATGAGTTAACATAAATTTTTACAAAAAATACCCGATGCTTGACCATGCCATAGAGGCGAATGACAAATAACAGGTGAATATTTCTTCACCTGTTATATAGCATTCACCTATACACAGCAATATATAGCATTCACCTATACACAGAACAGAATATCGCATCCCTCTTTCTTTGCCATGTTGTAAGTGTAAGCAAAGAATCTAGCACTTCCGCATTTCAATGTTTTACAAACTTCACGCTTTGCTAAAACCAGACATAAATCACTGCTATCTTACGAATTACATCGCGACATTATTGCATTAAAAGCGTCGCATTCTGAGAGGATAAAAATCATTTTTTACAAGGGTTTTGATGTTAGGCGTTATTGCGATGATTAGCCATGCTGAGCTGCTTTACATAAAGAGACCCGTTAACTCCTATTGCTTGTATAATTTGTCATGCTATAATGTACATGTATTAAGCACAGGACCTTCTTTAATCCTTAGGAAAGAATTCGGAACGAATTCAAAATTGAGGATAAGAATGTTTTGCTGGTTTATACACCGATGTCTTACGTCTTCGTCGTTGAGGTTTTAATAATTGGGTAGGAACGACTTTCTGCGACAACTTCCACGAGTTTGTACACATTCAGTGAGAATGACTGAAAAACTAGTGATAAAACTGACGAATAAATAATCAAACTGCTGTGATTCAGTAAAATCTTTGCAGAACAACATCACTGCTGAAAACATTTTTGTCCCGTCGACAGAGTCGGGAATAGTCAACAATTGTCTCCTTTTAAGCAAATATCGATATCTGTTGAAGCTGACCGTTAGTGTAGATCCACCATATCGGATCGGCAAGGGCTGCTTATCCTATATTATATTATGTAAATTTTTGGCCCATCCGTGGTCATCGCATATTCCCAATTGAGACTGTAGGGTGACAAAACCGCACACAAACACACTACGACTGAAACATTTTTTGATTTAGCTCTTCATTGGAAGATTGGAACTACCCCTAGGAGCATGATACTAACCGAACGACTCAATTACGGACAAGGGTTGTTCCAAATCCTTTTGTTGTTTTTGAAACTTGGGTTTTTAATGAAGTCGCTTATTGCCCTTTAGCGATCACACGTTCATTCATTTTGTGGTCGCACAGTCCCAGATCTCGAGATGATTTTACGTCACGTGCAAGGCTAAAATGAAACGACTGGAGTGATCAAATGGAAAAACCCCACTCAACCACTTGACTCACCAGATCAGTCATTGCGATCCGATTCCCCCTGATTGTTATTTTAACCAAGATGGTCATCAGATGAACTTCGAGGCCCTTAAACTCTAATTTTGGGTTTCAATTTTAATCCGCGTGTGAATCATTTTCTAAATAATTACTAGGAAGTGTTTTCATAATATTTGATCATGAATCTTTCAAATATTTTGTCGTTAGGAATCATTGCTTCTTGTATACGAGTAAAGCAATTCCCATTTCCCATACAATGAAGCACCCTATATTGTAACCCATAGGAGCTGGAACGGGTATAATATCTAAAAAGGTTTTGTGCCCGCATCACATGACATGACCAATCGGTCAGTCTTTGTATAAGTAATGTCTGCGGCCAGAGATCATCAAATTGTGTTGTTTTGAGTGAACTTGTCACCCGAAGCAGAGGAACCCTTTGAGTTTGCTCCCCCAACCAACCCGTGCCGTGTTTTTTCTTCATTGTCCACTGAAGTGTATGAATGGTCTCGGCTCACTCAGGATTTAACCCGTGTCATTTTCAATAGACTGTCATGAAATCTGATCAAACATTTCATCTATATTTGTATCTTTCTCTGTTTGATTTTTTCGAAGTGAAGTCTCGAATTCCGCACAAAGAAAATTGCGTGAGAACAAACCCTTGTCGGAAGCTGAAATTCTTCAGATCGTTGCCCCATAAACAAGATCTATGGCGGAAGCTGACTAACGAATTAGGTGGCCAGTGGTCAGTAACAATAATTTCAATTTTTTAAACAACAGTAATATGCAAATGAGTACATGGTAGAACAATATGAATTCTTATCTTTGACATTACATCAAGGGAGGGTTGACTTTGACTGTGAGGTACGCGTGTCCGTTCCCCTATCTGTGGAACTCATCTGCCGACACATAAATATAATCGTTTAATGAACTTAAACCCTTTAAGTGTGAAATACTAGGGGTTCTGAAAGTTCTGATACACACATAAACATAATAGTAGGAAGTACATCGAGTTGACAAAAACAGTTTCTCTATTTTCTTCACATTCACTACAGTTATGGTTAAAAAAACTGTTTCCAAGTGGTCATACTAAATAAATCAATTACATGCTTCGAACATGCCCCTTACTCTTCTTAATTAACATTATTACAGTGCACTCTTAAAATGTTTTAATTATGTACTGATCTTTACAGACACCAGTGTACAAGTGATTTAATGTAATTAACGTCCGTCCATCGTCCACGTATTTGAATGTTTTGTATCAAACTGTAAAACTTTCCGGTTATATCAACATAATTTTAAGTTGAAATCTTAGCAATTTCTTGTTAGATCTGAGACCTTTCTACAATTAGTCCTGGTACATCCTGGATGATTTTGATTCTCTACAGAACTCAAGAAATTTCCCGATAAGATTTCTCAGGTTCAGTTCTAGAGAGTAAAATTGTCGAAATTCGCTGCCCTGCCCTGCCTGCTTGCAGCCGAGGAAGAGGAAAAGAGAAAGTTGTCCAAAGTTCCTGGCTCACGCCTCAAGCCACAATCAATTTTCCGGAGAGCATGGAGCCGCTGAGCCCCGAACGAAGGCATCCGAGAAAGGAAATTCTGTGTTCTGAAGTTCTGATGAGACAACCGAATCTAACCCGCTTTGCTACATGCGGGTCCGACAACCAATTCTCCAGAGATCAATGACACGCGTATGTACCATAACCTAGTCGGATGGTAGTTACTTATATCTGTGGATTCAGTTTTATTAAATGTCTAAAAAGAATATCTGGATTTTTTACTTTACTTTTTGGCAAACCATATCCCACAGTGGTTTTGTTAAGAAATATCGCCTTAATGTTCCGTCATAATGCTTAAAATCAATCCATATAAGCATTAAAACCAAATACACACATATTTCAAGATTGTTAGTAGTGGTGCGGCAGCCACACAACCCTTTCACGATCACCGTTAAAGAAATAGGAAGTTTGTATTCCTTTTTCAAACAAAAATAAACAGAGAGGGAATGCCTCAAACGGTTGTTCAGAAATTACACCAAGAAAGGAGAAATATTTAGCTGTGTTCTTGAATTTAAAATACACTTTTAAAATACTTGGATATAGAATATATGACTCCCGGGGAGTGCGTGGCATGGCAGTGGCAGTGAAAGCCCATATGATGATGATGAACTTTGAGCGCTTTGTATATTAGCATATGTACAAAAAAAATATGAGTTACGCATTAGGTAAACCTTTGAAGTTTTTCAATCTACTTTGCTAGGGTAAGAAAAAACTTTAAAATCCAGTTACGGTCTCATTTGAGGGGTGCTTTGAAGAGACGATAGAAGACCGACAGATGCAGAAATCTCTCGTCGTCGTCCATCAACCTGATTTGTTTGTAATTTCGGTGAGATTGATTCTTAAAATACAAAAAAAAAAAACAGACTGTGTATGTTGTTTGTAATCGCATCCCTCATGTACATACAAATACATGTAGATAATCCCAACTCCAGTTTTCTTTAAAATTGAATCTTCGGGCAAAAGAGCTAGTACCATTGTTCAAAGGAAGCAAATATGATTTTTTTTGAAAACTCAATTAACTCAGCATCAATCTGATCAGATCAGCTGTTCTACTTTGTACAGAACACTGTACAACTAGATATACGAAAAAATCTTCTAAAAAGGAATTCAAAATGATCATTACTGTTTCGCACAGGTACATCATTACCACAAATGTCATATTTGCTTGTGCTCACACTTTATATGAATTGACGTATTAGTAATGTAAACTTTAAACTACGCAAAACGCGCCTCACAAACATTAATTCTAATCTTAAAATATAAATCAAATAAGTAACACCAGAAATTCAAAAATGAGACAATACTATATACTATATCAGGGAGACTGAACCAGCTGAAACTGTTTTGCCTAGAGGTCACGTGAATTGTAACAAATTCGTGACAAATAAATTGAGTTAATTTGTAATTCGTAGTTACTTACATTTTGAGAGTAATCGACCCACCTCTGATTGTTTCGTATTTCCGTTCTCTCCTGAATACTGGTACTACCTCCTTGATCTATACATCATCTGAAATTTTCAGACAAGTTTTAGGTCACTTAATTAACCGATAAATATTTGGTTGGATGTTTGACGACTGCCTGACATGCATGTAGAAATGAATAACTCGATTAGATCTGATGATTTATAAGCATCATATTAAATAATTAAGTTAGACAAGAAATCTTCGTATTGGGGCCATATAGGGTATCCCCGCA
>JAQGCB010001100.1:0-16162 GCA_034698835.1 Protaphorura tricampata | reverse complement strand
AAAACTTGTCCCCTGTGCAAATTTCGATCACCATGATCTGGCAACCGTACATTCATTTTCCATATTAGGTCGCCTTTATACCGGTTTCAATCTGGTATACTATTTGGGGTCGTCTTTTACTAAATGCCCAGGCGTCTGTGATCATTGACCTGTACCTTCATGGACTTTTAATGTAAATCTCCCAATAATTGAACTACTACACCCAATTAATTCTGAGTTAATAAAATCAAAAGTTTACTTTTTGGTCCGAGCCAAGTTCTGACTTCTGAGTGCATGCATTATTTGGGAATCCGTAAAAGAAAATTCTGTGTCTGACGAAAAGTAAAAGTAAATTGGCTTTGTCACTTTTGTCAAAATGGTGAAAGTAAAAGAAGAACAGGAGTGGATGTGAAAGTGAAGGTGACAAAAAGTGAACACTTGGCATGAATTAAATGAATTAAGCTCGTCACACTGAATTACACATTCAATTTCATCCCATTTGGAATTCCTTTTTCCATAATTTGATTATCTCTTGAAAATATAATCTGAACTCCAAACTCTTATTTTCAGACCCAGAATTGTACTGGAAAATTTTATTTTCTCTCGTACACTCCCCACAACCCGTCTCCAGATTCGAGCATTTTTGTGAAACGGCAGGGACTATACAGCGGAAGTCGCCATCGTTGACTTGGTAAACTTAAATTTGAGACATTCTGGTCGTTTGTGCCAGGTGGTCACCTAGCCGAGGCATCGATTAGTATAATTCTGGTCATTATTTGGTCAATGAAGCATCACCTGTGTACGGATCAGTTATCAAAAACATATTTTACTTTCTCCATCCAACTGGCAGTTACATTAGTGAGGTTATAATTTTATCTTATACACTGTTTCACCTGTAACAGCGAATAGTTCCAATCTGAGACTCGACTGTCTGGAAGACAGCAGCACCGAGACGAACTGAAAGTCTCACATCCCATCGTTCCAAATATTCGGATTCCGTCCAACATAATCCATTAGTGTCAAATGCCAATATAGATTATGCACTCCTCTGCCTGTGCCTCACATTTCACACGAACTATGGAAGGGTGAAATGGTGAAAAGTGAGTTTTTGATGCGTAGGTATTCAAATTTGAAGAGAGAAAGGTCGACGGGAGGAGGAAAGGCATTAATACAAGAAGAAGAATGGAAATGTCAAATGATAATGGAGTTCTGCCCGTGAAAACAGAATGAGAAGAAAGTAAGAGACATGAAGGAGACATGGTGGACTTGATTCACTTGAATAGATGTCTGCTATGGTTGTGCCAAATCTACTAGCTGTGAAAACTCAAATTAAGACCGGAAAATGTCAATAATTAGTCATAAAATTCTGCTAGAAATGATATTATAAGTGTTCGGAGTGAATTTTGATGTGTGACAGCTTTACTAGCATGCAAACTGCATTCGACGTGAAAACCGTATCTTACTAAAGCAGGCAACCCCATGACCGTATTGACGCAAGCATGACAGATCTTATTTGATAAACATTGGTTATCAAATATAGTTCTAATGTTACATTTGTTTTAAAAAAATTAAATTAAAAAATAGTTTTTGTTGGTACCTGCGTCAAGCTTTCGTGCCTTCGGAGATTACGATGCAAGTAGAACAGAGGGTTTCGGAGTTCAGGAACTCAAGCGACTGAAAATTTTATGTATTGATGGCTAACAACTTCAATTACTCTGTGACATCAGATAATTGGTAGAATCCTACTTCCGGAAAAGAATTGCAACTTGACTGGAGAATAGAATGTTCAAGTTTGGAAATGGAAAAACTCTCCGAGACATCTTGGTTAAGTGTTAAGATTAAAAATTCAAGAGCAATGAGGAAACGTGAGGAAAGTTTGGGAACATTTACCGATTAGAACAGTGACCCTTTCATATGTGACATTATAAATCTTAATTAATTAGCCCAAGGGTTGATGCCTTGACCATAAAAGTCGGTGAAATAAACCCTCACGCTTTCAACTCAGGTAATGGTGAGTGCTGATATTCTCCAGTGAATAATACATTAACATTATATTATCACGGAACTTTAACATGCAATTGGTCGATCATTGGTAATATAATGTACAGGGTGGTTCATAACCATTTATATAGTACATCCGATCGTAGAAGAGAGAGTAGAAAAGTAGGAAGTACACCTTAACGCGTACACTTACACGTGAATTTTCTAAAAGCCTCCATGTCGGAATGGAGTAAATATTTTTGGGACACCCGGTATCACTGGAAAACAATTTAATCTATTTAAGAAAATTACATTCTAAGAATTTATTGATTGAAAGTTACTACGAATGTTGGGATGACGTCGTCACAGTCATTGGGTAAAAGTCTAATGACTGGAAATTAAGAATAACGGTAATTGTCTCTACTTTGCTCTTGTTGGGCCCGAGAAAGAATCTTAAATAGCCTTTAATCCCTGACATGGTTTGGATATCTGGAAGTGCTAATCCGGTAAAAATCGATCCAATCCAATCGGCTGAACCGACCCGCTAAGTCAGTGTCTCAAATTGTTGTCTTTTTTTCGGACAGATGCAGGTTAAAAGTACTCTCGTGTTGACTTGTTAAAATGACGAATGCTTACATTGATTCAACCATATCACTATCAAACCCGGCTTTCTCACTCTTTCAGTTGTGAAATTTTCCCATATGCAAATTAAAGAAGTCTCGTATCAAATAATTCTAGGAAACATCACAAAATCTTACAGCGATTGGGTTGCACAAGTGAAGAAAGAATTGTAAGCTAAATTTGGCAGTGGGACAATAGTAAAAACCGTATCAACTAAGTTGGAGCTGGATGAGGTCTAATTTCAATTTTGGCACTGCGGGAGTATTGTGTGGTTTATATTCGGTTTATTTGATTTTCTTTACTACTTTTCTTAGCAATAAAATGAGTTACGACCGTGTCTTCTTTCACTTCACTAATTGTTTGCGGGTCGTCTTCGTCTTCTGCTTGCGCTTGCACGGTGAGACAGACCAACGAGTTAAGGCATGAAAGAAAATGATTTCAAAGTCTTTGTGTCCAGAAGCAAGAGCCAATGGTTTTATAGTTTGCGTAAATTGGAATGAACGAAACAATTAGTGAAGTGCGCGAGCTCCATACTAAATAATGTTTCCATACAGTATCCAAAATCCAGCTTTATTTTTTGGTGCAATTTTCCACACAATGCAAACACCGTAATAGCGTAATATATGGAGATTCTAATCCAAATAATCTATTCTAACCTTCAATAACCTCTGCTAATACAAATCAAACAATTAATTTTCTTTCAATCAGGAAAAAACTGCTTATTCGATAACCAAATTAATAGACATTCCAATGAATACTGAATATTCATTTCAGCTACCGGTTTATAATCACGCATAAATAATTACAAAATTACAATTAAACGTTAGCCATAGGCAAAGTCAATTGAAATGAGCAGTCGAATGTTTTAAAGATGTTAATGGGAAACTGAATCAATTAACGTGTTCTGTGTAAAATGAAACAAAGGAAACTATTAATTGTGGAGACAGATTGCTTTTCCTCTAAAATAAAACGTGAGTTACGTAGTGCATGCACTCAGGGGTGGTCGTCTCAGTGTGTAAAGTAACAAAGTGACACATTAAAGAATTACAAAATATTACGCACTCCATTTTCAAACTACAATGTGTAATGGGTGACTCATGACTTTTTGTCCCATTGTCTAAGGATTGCTTCCAAAAATAGGGGAAACGTTTATGAATCACCCTGTACATATATTAAGCAAACAGTGCAGTGAATTAAGGAAACAAAGTTACATAAGTTTTTGCTAATAATAAATAACACTTAAATAAATAGTGCTACATTTACATTGCATTAGACCCAATTCCGAGTTGTCACGATTTCCTACTTAACTGTCTTCATCTGCTCGCATCATGGGAATTAATTTCCACTTACAAAATGCATTACCAATTACGAATACAAAATCACGGCGGCATGCCAATTCAGGTTTCACATACAGCGTGTTGCATCTTCAATCTGCACGGTTGACGTCCGCTGACACATATGCATGCATAAAATTCACAACAAACAATACGTACGTACATACGTAATAATCGGCGTATGTAATTAATACAAATTGACCCTTCATTAGTACCATTAGTTTAAACCTGATTTTAATTATAAGGTACAAATTGTACTGTAACATATTAGATTTCACTTTTCTTTGTGATTTAACGGATGCGACGGTATTAGGAAGACCAATTTTATGAATTTGGGTTGATTTTATTAATGCGGAAGTGTCAAATCCATTTCCCTGTGAAAATTCATACCTCCTGAGAAAATTCTCATACGCACGCATCCATTCCATGCATGGTAGAATAAATCCAAAAATATTTTACATGATTTCCCACTTATAGACAATAAGATTTTTTTTTCTACAATGTGAAATAGACTTTGATTGTTCAGACTAGCCCAGTATTACTGTATTGCAATTGCAAATTGCAATCACAGTTACATACAGAGCACTGGCTTATACGGTAGGAATCCCATTTTTGGATAATACATATCTTTTTTGCATTATTGCAATTGCAAATTCACGAGGGATGAATGGAAGGTTTGCCTGAAGGGATGGATGGAATGAGGTTTCAACACTTGAGTTAGTGTTAGTAGTGACTGTGGACAAAACATGCCGTATTCGTAGGGCCATTAACATTAACAAGTCATCTGTAAAAGAATAAATTGATATTATTGCGATTGCAACTAACGACTGTCCATTTCTTGATGCAAAAAAAATCATCATCATTGACACATGTACGTACACACTACACACGTACGTAAGAAAAGTTAGATTAGAACTGTACTGTGGTTTAGTTTGTTCAATTGAAAACGCACATTTCAATTCAACTTAAAAAATCATCAGTTTTTTTTTGTGTAATTTCTGTACGCACTCTGGTTACACCTGACACGACATTAGTGACTTGGTCATTCAGTCAATCAGCATCCTCGTGTTGTATTTCTTGTTTTTAATGTTGCCTACCTTGTAAATCCCATTTACGAATTTTCTTTCCTGTAAACTCTCAAAAAATTCTCCGCACCAGATTTCTCTTTCTTGGGAAGGTGGACGATCGAGTGAACTATGTTACGTCTAGTCTGTGTGAAGTAAAAATTAATGTTAAATATGTGTAAATGACGTACGTACGTACGTGTAAAAATTTTGCGGCTAATATTCGTGAATTTGTGGTGAAAAAATCTTTGAGTGTTTTGATGGTTGGTTTATCCAATTCCTAATTGAAATTGAGATGGATTTTCACTCTCAGGATTGACGTACGAGTTGTGACACTTGTGTTACCTGTGGACAATAAAAAACACATCCGGTCCAAATAAATATTAAGGGTCTGTTCCTATCACAGCTTACACATTCGTTGATTTCAGCTAAAGAAGTTCAGTGTCAATTATATTGTGAACGCTTTGGAAAATTCCAAAATGAATAGTTTGGCAATAATTTTTTAATTTGAGGACCAGACAAATCCTAAATATTTCACATCTGCACATTGGCTAGATTTTTTTTAGCTAAATGAGTGATATTGTTTGGGTTTTCCAAAATCAGTTCTGTGAGATTGTTTCTGAGCAAGGCGAAAATTATTGTGACTTGATTAGAAATATGTAAATCGTTGTGACTGTGGCAGGATTTTATGCTCTATTGGGTGTGGACAATAACGTACGATGATGCACTGGTGAAGAATTTTACGACAGTTCGTTGTGTGTTTTGACAGACTGTCAGTTATTGATTAGAGCTAATTGATTAGAGTTCTATATTTGACAAGACAGATTTCACATCGAACTTGGCTGTACTATCAACCTGTCATCGGTTTTACTTGCGGTAAGTTCAGTTCAACTGTAATGGATATTTGGCTTTGGGGCTTAATCCAGGGAAATATACCAGATATTATTCAGTTTAGTTTAGATCTCTTTTTTCCCCAAATGATTTCAGGTTGATACATAATTAATTATACATAATTGGTCGTCCCGAATTACAGGGAATACATTGAGAGGCAGAAGTGTAGGACCAGGTGAAAATAATTTCGAATGCATCTGTGTGTTAAAGCAATGCGAATTTCATACATTGGCGACTTTGTGCAAGTTTACCCTGTAAATGAACTGAATAAACTCCATCGCAATTCTGCTATTCTATCAACGGAAGTACGCGATAAGCGAGATGTTTAATTTTTTAAATTGTTTATTTTTGTTCCTATACTAAATATAATGTTCTGAATCGATATAATCTGTATTAGCAAAAAGATATTAAGTGTGGCCACTTTTTAAAAATATTAGGGTAGCGCAAATCCGTAAAAAAATGATACCCGTAAACGCAAAGTGCGGATTTTAAGGGGTAACAATTATATGGACACTCTCACCGTCTACATTTTTTGCGGCAGAAGTAACAACACAGTTACAAATTGTTTTGGTGTTCTCGTCAAGTTCGAATGCAAATTCTGCAAATATTGGAGCATATTTAAGTCAAAATAAACTTTAGTAGTGCCGAGTGGAGTTGACAGTTTCTAAAAATTAAAGAAGAATTTTGGACAGTCTGTTCATGCTTTTTCGCTGGTTTGGACAGTAACATTTTTTAGTAAATAAAATTACGAAAATAAGACTTTCAGTTTTGGGGTTACAAATATTTAATTTTACCTGTGGTAAATGTGGTGAATTAATTGTAAAACATATTCGATCTGTCACAAATTGTTTCTTTTTTAAACTGTTCTAAAAACTGAAAGACTAAAACTGATTATTATATTTTCTACTCTCTTGGTTTAAATCAAAATGTGACTAGATCCTACATCGCCTACGTAATGCATGTGCAACCAACTCTGCGCCCCCGTTGTTGGAAGTTAGTGGAACACGTAAATTCGGCTGAACATACCCGTAAAATATAACATTTGCGTAATAATACAAAATCGTTCGGTAAACGCGAAATTGCGGGATGGAATAACGTTTACGTTATTAGATCTTACGGATTTGCGCTAAATCTCTATTATTTCCATGCAACTGATTCATTTTATTTCTATGTTGGCAAATCTTCGTCTTCGTCAGGATTCGTAGGGTCTGGTCGTATATAAATGGTCTCTTCCCTTCCATCCAATTTAGCGGCAAGTCTGGCAGCAGTAAAAAGGAAGTCCGAAAGTCTATAACCGAAAGGAACAATTTTCCATTTATTATGCGTTTAAATTAGGCTTTCGTCCTAATTTACAATTGTATATCGTAATTACCTGTTTAAATAGATTAGGGCCTGTCTATCAGTTTCTCCCTCACGAACAAGAGGCGTAACACACCTTTCCGCCCTTCGACAAACAGTTCTTGCCATATGAAGCGCTGCGCTGGCCTTTCCCCCACCCTAAATAGTTTGACACATTAGTTCCTGAAGGAAAAACTTTTAACAGAAACTTATTTCGTAAATTCCTACCGGTAAAATAAAATTGGTCAACGGGGGTAGCGCCATGGAATATTCATCAATCCATTCTTCTAATTCATCCGCGTGTCGTTGAGAAAATCCAACTCTTAGCAGGTGTGACTCACGAGCAGAAGACTTTGGAGTTGCGACAAGAGATGAAACATCCTGCGAGTTAGAAATTAAAAGTTAGTAATGTGAAAATAATTCGTATTGTTGTTCCTTATTCCTTGTTTAAATGGATTTTAAATACCTGAAGAATACATTGAATCCGCCGAAGTCGTTCGGAGTAAGGATGTCCATATTCAAGAGCATATTCTCTTGCCAGTGCTATATGAGAAGAAAGTTCATCCGTACAACCTAAGGCATCAAAGATAGGGTCATTTTTGGCTCGTCTCTCTCCAGTGAAAAGTGCAGAAGTTCCTTTGTCCCCCGTTCTTGTATAAACTCTGATGTATGTCCTTTCAATCTTTTCTTTTTCCTTCTTCTCCTGTTCTTTATCATCAGACTCAGGGTCTTTGTCTTTCTCGTCCATTCTCAAGGCCGTCGTACTGATTTGCCTGAAATAAACCAAACTAGTTCAATTTCCACACTAAAAGTTGACAAAATTATATTCGCGAAAACATTCAGTTAAATTAATTGTTAAAAAACTGTTTGTTTTGAGTTTTAGGGGAATTTTATACAGGAATTTTTCGTTATTAAAACCGACTCCTCAAACTCATTTCTACCGGCTACCGGTGAATTAGCCTTTAATTTTTCATGACACTGTGTTGCATTTTAACACTTTAGCCAATAATATGCAGAATCAACTACATTAATACTTTTTTTTTATCACAAGCATGTTTCGTAAAATCCTACTGGGCGGTCAAATTAATCTACTGTAAAAAATTAAACTATACACAAGTAAGTATGTAAACAACAGACTAAGCGCCCAAGCGTTTAATTAAAATTCGAACTTCTTGCCCCCCCGGCGTTTATTCGATGCCCGGTGTCTTTTTAATCCGGTGGATATACATAAGCGCCGGGTTCCGAATAACCCGTTGGTTATTCGTCTATTCAAGCCCGGCGGTTATTCGGACATTTTAATTAAATATTACTCTTAAATAATTTATTAACTCACCGTGGATTTAAGTGGTTTGTGTAGCATTGGACAATCCCAAGTCGTGGGAGTACATTTTTTAAAATACTTCGGATATTTGACACAGACATCGTACACGGTAATCGTATCGTATCCTGCGTGAAGATTGTGTTTAATTTTTTCAAATTAATTAAGTTAATTACGTAAATATTATATTGTTTTAATTTACAGATATATGGAATTTTGTCTTATTTGCAATTATCGTTTCTTTCACTGAATTTTTTTAACCTTTTTTTTTTCTTACTGAATGAGTGAAGTTCACACAGTCACAGTTAAATGCAATTATGATTAGAAAAATAAATTTAAAAAATTAAACTAAAAATTGCAAGAATAAAATGTAGAATTTGATTTTTAACAATCCAGAAATATTGGCATGATTTAAAATTCACGGAAATTCCCACGTGCACGGTGGAGTTGGCGAGTCAGTGAAGTCCATCCGTTTCAATGGGTCAATTTAGATGTTTAGAAAAATTTAGATTTTGGAACACCCTGTACATTTTATGCACATTTCTAAGTACACGGGCTGGGCTGGTGCTAGTTGTTAACTGGAATTCCTCTGGACTGGAATTCATAAGAGAAGCATTCCTAGTAGTAGGAAGAAAAATCTCCAATCAACGAAGACATCTTTTTGGTCAGGCATTTAAAAACGCACAACCTAGTGTCGCAATGTCGGAATGAAATGTCGCTAGACACATTTATCCGACCAAATATTCCGAGGTCAAATCATTGCGGTATTCGGTCACGGAATTTCTAAGCTTGCATACCGAAAAAAAAACGAGTAGTAGCCTGGGCCCGAATAGAAGCCGGGTCTTTCTCCATTACACCTATGGAGAAAGTGGTGAAAATCTGCGACATTTGACCCTCCAGGAACAAATAAAAGCCCGGGCTTCTATTCGGTAGTTTAAAGTATATCAGCATTAATCACCCATAAAAATTCACCTTCTGCATCTGCATCCATGAGAACCAAGAAAAATCCTCTGAAACAAACTACAAAAAATTATGCCATTTTCATTGAACCATTTTGAAAGAATTCAAAAATTACTATATTTTTTTTTCTCGAAATTCTCAAGTATACTTACAGTACTTTACTCATCAAAATTCTTAGTACTAAAATTTCAAAATTGGACTGAATTGAGTTTAAAATTGTCCCTTTGATCTCGAACATGCCTAATTCACTCCTAAGCCTCTCCTCGTCCAGATCCAATGGAATTGTGACAAGTCCATCTTTTCTAGCTGGACATTGTTTGGATGAACCTGGATCTCTGGGTTGGAAAATATATCAAGCAGAGCGGAAGGAGAATCTCAAAGATTTGAAAGCAAATAAATTGGTTCAAGCAAGAGCTGATGAAGAGAGACGAAGAGTTCAAGAAAAAGTTGAGTTATGGGCAAGAAATAATCAAAGGTTTGATGCATATGATCCTAATTTTGATTTTGATCCGAATTTGCCGAAAATTGTTGAAGAACCAAAGAAATCGTCTCTGGTTACAAGGAATACTTACTCCCGAGTTCCAACAGCTGGTTCTGGTAAAAGTGCTCATGTTCATTTTTCCGAACATGAGATTTTTTCAGGAGGAAGGTACAGCCATGGAATTCCATCATATGTTCCAAGCAGAATTCGCACACGACTGACCTCTGAAATCATTGCCCCGGGTCGAGTTCTCCCTGAGAGCCCTGAACGGAATACGTTCAGAAATTATCTGAGGAAACCCAAGACTGACTCAAATAAAAACAAGGGTTCTCGGGCCAAGGCCAAACCAGTGACCCCGACTGGATCTTCTGTCAGGGTTAAGAAATCAAGTTCAAGACCGAGAGTTCGAAAGTCAAATCTAGACAATGTCAGCATTGCCGCAAGGGCAGGATCAGCGATCAAGGTCACGAAATCTAAGTTACCAACGAATGTTAAAAAAACAAATTCAGGACCCTCTGGTGCATCATCGAAGCCTAAGATCGCAGCTGGGGCTGGAACGACTACTCCTAAGGTCAAAAAATCAGGTGCCACGTTGGCTGGAACTGTTTCTACGGTTAAGAAATTGAAACCAAGGCCAAAACCTAGAAATGTGCCTTCGGCTACAAGTGATGGAATTTCCACACCTGCAACCGCGATTGGAAAGCGAGGAAAATCTAGAATTGCACCGCGCAAAAAGAGTTTGAAACGTATTGGCCTTGAAGATAACAAAGGAGCAGCGCTTGTAACGGCTGGATTGGCGGAAACTCAGATTGGTGTCGTCGAAAATTCATCCCCTGGAACAGAAACCCAAACACAAGCACAAGGAAACACAAAACGAGCACCACGATTCAATTTTACTCCAAAGACGCCATTACCTGGAACCCCTGAGTGGGATAGATACTGGAAAGGATATCATAAAGCATTGGAAAAATTTGACAAGGATATGGATCAATTCTCAGCTGGACTTGAGGAATATGATGAAATTTTGGCAGGGTATCGGCAAGAAGCCAAAAGAATCACGAATGAAGAGAGACTTTTTAAAGCTGGGTAAGGAAACGCCAAATTTTGTCGAATGTACAAATCATATTAGTTCTAGTTCAAAAATATTAATTTTGTCAAAATTTTGTAGACTTGATCTTCTGGGCTCATCTGTAAATTTTACCCCTGTCGCCGCACCCCCACCGATGCGAAGGGTCCCAATTACTGAAGCACCCATTGCATTCAATGGATACGTAATCAGTTCTAGAAAAGTCGAGGGTACAATTTCAAATCAGCTAGGAATGGTGGATGGGATTGTCATCCAAGTCCACATTGGGAACATTGACCCGGATACTTTAGAGGTTGAGAGGGACAATCATTTTTTCACTCTCTCCTTTGGAAATAAAAGACATTTTCTTCATATTTGTGTTCCGAATGGGAAGTCTCCGACTGATGTTGTCATGCATTCACCACTTGGAGGAAATGTCTTCATCGAAGGACCATAGGAATACACTGACATATGTATCTCAAATTCTGAACAAAATTTTAAAATTTTATTCCACAAATTCAAATCAGTACCTATGATTCGATTTACTTGTTAAAATGTTCGTTATTCAAATTAAAACCTTTGAAATTGTTTTACTTACAGTGTGCGAATTGCGGTGTATGATTCATTTGATAACCTGTGCGGATTTCCAGCAGATTTTTTTAATCGTGAGTCATAAGAACCTGCACAATTCTTTCTTCACGTTTTCGTTTGAATGAAGTTGGCGTGTGCAATGCGGAAACAGCAATTGATACTGAAATATTGTCCGCTGATATTCTGCCGACTGCCAGTCGACGGTCAAAGCTGATTTCAATATAAGAGTGTAATGAGTATGAGCATGCTGTCATAATTTCTAGTGTAGTAATGCTTGAAAAAATTCTCATTTTAACCCCCAAAAATCTTGAGTTATTATATTAATTGCAAACATTTTACTTAAGTATTGGTACATAAGTAAGAATTATTATTACTATTATTTACTTTCAATTATATTCATTCAATTGTGCCTTGGTCAAGTTGCCGACAGATAGGGATAATAATCAAGGTGTAATTAATGGTTCCTCTGACCTTCACATACAGGACGACTGCAAAGAACACAAATACCTATACAAAACAATTTATTGTGTATAATTCTGAAATTATACAGCCGTGCGAATTACGTTAGTATATTTTTATGCATATTTTATGGAATTTTATGGAATATAGTTTCCAATTTGACCTAGAGAAGGTCATCCTTATTACAAGAAACTTCATTGGAGATATATATGCGTTTTAAAATACTATGTCTGCCCGAGAGAACCTCCCAACCTCAACATATTTAGCTGTTGTTACGGAGCACATTGTAAAATGTTCATTGAAATTGGTGTGTAAAGCGAATCAATTACACGAAAGGATTTCACACTCCAAAAATACATGAGTTTTATAGTTAATTGTTGACGAAATCTATTCAATTCACCCAACATAACAGCCAGCCTTCCGACTCCGTCGTTACCTTTAACCCACATGGATTTTCCTATGAAATATATTCGCATCGTTTGCTATACAGACCACCTCATTACATGCACAAACAGATTAATGATAAGGTTTTCTTGTGTGAATTAAGTGCACGCAATTCTTTAAGGTTCTATTGCGCCTATTTATGTATGTACTTATGTGCACGGCACTGAGACTGAGACTCAAACTGTTTTACTCTGTTCGTTTCCCATGCACGTGCATGTGCATCTACATCAACACTTGAAGTCAATTTTAATTATAATGTAAACTCAATACTTACAAGGAAACCACTTTTTATGAAAAATAAGAAGGAGGGGTCAAGAACCAATCCGAGAAGACAGGTCAAGAATCCTTAACTTGTAGACAATTCTTTCTTCACCGTTAGATAGAAATTGTAAACACGACAATGGACTTTCATCCGCAATTTATTGGATTGTGTCGGTTTTATTGACGTCAGCACGCATGAATGACATTTTTATTTGTTTCCGTTTGTAATATTGACGAGGAAGATGGAATTCGAAATGAATAACTAGTCATGAACTACCTGAGACCTGAGCCCGGTCTAAGCTTTACACGTGAATATAATCCCTTGTTAAATTAACTTATGTGCACAATTCCATGAGAAAAAGTGCAAGTGTTGCACAGGGTGCGACAAAATTTTATCCCACCGAGTCTAACATGTGTACAAGATTGCACCGTAAAGGAAAATTGGATTTTAAACCCCGAAATTTGGTCCAACATATGTCTGGGTCCTCCATTTTGGAGAAAATAAATAGGTGGTAGTTGATATTTGTTAACATTACGAACTTAGAGCTGCCGCAAACCGTGCCTTGCAGAAGAATTGAATTTAAACGATTTCTTGCATTTGATTTATAACATTTTCACTGTTTGGATGTTCTGATGAGAAACATTTTGCCTATTTTTTCCCCATAATTTAGGATTTTCTTTGTGAGCAAATATTATCAAGTGATGTCATTCACTGAATTAAAACTTCAGACAAAGTGCACATCTTCATTTTTTTTTCAGTTACCTGTGTACTTTTCTTGAGTTCCGGATGGGTGAGAGTGGATTTTTTTGGTTGTTTTTAAATTCTCATGTCAAAGTCTCTTTGACGTGTACGACGCGTCGCCGACGTTAGTAACGCTCTGATTTACACACATAAAAAGGAAAATGAATATGAAAATGAATTATTATATAATAAAATGAGAGTTTAAAGATAATTGTGTGTATTTTGCGTGTGAACGAACGGGGTTGGTTGCGGTTGGTGTAAGTAAGACTCCCAAGTCTCAACCCAACTGTCGATTTTGATAAAGTTTGTTGACCACTGAGAGCTACTGGTAAAAATGCTAAGAATTCACAGAATAAACAGTCTCAGTTTTTGCATCGAGCACTTTAGTTTGAGTGCAAAACATGCAAACAATAAATGCATGTGCGAAATTAATTGGAGTTTGTATGACTTTCCATTCATTTCCGTTTTGCACATTACGCTTACGTGTATGAACGTACGTACGTACACACAGAAGTGGGATTAATCATTAGTCAGACCCAAAAACAAGTTTTGTGCACGAACAGAACAGAGGCTATTTTTTTAAGGGCTGAGTGTGTGGATCTGTGGATGTGTGTAATTATCAAAAATAATATTTTGCGAGGTCAAGAAAACCGGTTTACCGGTGACGACGGTGTAGTGAATCTCACATTTCTTTTCTTTCGCACATGGGGATCAGGTGAAAATAAAAAATCTTTGCAAAAAAAAATTAAAGTTTGGAAGTAGGCTTTAGGTGTTTTGCAATCATACACGTGTAGTGAGTGACACACCGGTGGTCGGACAGTACGTATTCGTAGTGGTTGAGTCAGAAAGTGTAGTGCTCACTTGGAAGGATACCATAAATTGAAATATAAGGTGACCAATACTTCTACTAATCTTAAAATACTACTATAGACGTACTAATCAGATTCAGAATCGGAGTTTAAAAAATATATCGTTAGGTTGAGTTACTATAATTATTTCTAATCCGGTACAAGACTAAGAAATTTTTACACATTAAAATTATGTTTACTTTTTATTACTATGTAACTTTAGGAAAGATTATGAAAATTCTATCAGTTGTGTATGGAATGCATGGCAATTAAGGATCAGACCAATTCTAGCATAATCAGAATAAGTTCTGTGATTATACCATAAAAAACCAACATCGGGGTACTTCGAAGGGCACGGCTCGAGTAACCGTTTTGAGTCCATTCAATGATATCATATTATGAAATGTTATATAAAATCCTCAAGAGTTTACGGAATCCAGCTATCACTTCAAAAGAAGAACACATGTTTCTGCAAATAACCCTACACCATTTATAAATGACAACTATTATGAATATTTTCAATTAGGCGATTACATTACAGTAATTGAGCGAAAATATGAGTCACAAGACCTGGAAAATACTTGTGTTCGATTAATTAAAGTAAAATTGATTTTATCAAAAAAAAATTAACATGGCGGGTGTTAAAACTGAAACATACAAATAAGGATCCATGTGAAGCGCTATTCCACGGTGAATTATTACCAAAAGATGATTTTATAATAGGATGGAAAACCTGTTTTTTATAAAACCATAAAATTCAGATTGTCGATTTTTTCTTTGAGAATATTTCAATGTGAATGTTAATTCATTATGATATGCTTAATAATGTTGTATGTACCGCATGGGTTTTATGAACACTTGCATTTGCGTCAGTCTGCTCAGTGCAATTGCAATTTCACATAGTAAGTAGACCGTGACCGTAGTCTTTATGATAAAATATTCACTAATGATTCAAAGTCTGGATCTTTTACGAAATCTTCTTTTAACAGACTTGTTTATTCAGTCCAAAGAATAAATACTACACTAAATTTAATGGTTACGTCTAATCCACCCGGCTTCGTTTACAGAAGCAAATATATTTTTGAAACCATTTGGAGATAATTAAAGTGTGAAGGCATTCATTTATGAAAAAGCTCACAAAGTCTAAGCACTAAATTTACGCTAAAATACGGTCTCTAGAACTTATCTCTTATCAGCAGAATAATTAGTAAGCCATCATATTTTCCTCAATAATTTTACGTCCATTTACAAGTAAAAATCTATTAAATTATGTCACAAATGTTCAGTAAGATTTCAAGCCTCGGCCCTTCCATCAAATCCAACTTTAAAATGACAAATTCACTGTAATGAATTGAAGATTATTGGCAGAAATTTTGTCAAAAATCTACATTTCGAGATTTCGATTTTCAATATACTTATAACAATATCTACTGTTCAAAATATTTACAATGTGCAACAATTGTGCATCATTTTAATACGATAAAGCGATATCCTGCAGCAAATATCAAATTCAACACATAGAATATTCATCAATTCTTCGTAGGAACTTCATTTTCCAATTCACTAGTTTTTCCAATTCCAAGTACATCTTTTTAATTGGATTTAGATTAGGGATCGGTTCAATTCCTCAAACAAAACCAACGAATAAGTATACGTTACTACAATAGAACTAATTGTGAGCTCAAGTAAAAATTAAAGAGGAAATTCACGTTTCAAGAACACGAGGATTATTCATGAGCACTTGTGTTGTAAAGTTGATTACCTTGAAATTCTACAAATTAATAT
>JAQGCB010001099.1:0-16175 GCA_034698835.1 Protaphorura tricampata | reverse complement strand
TTTTAGTCCACGAACGAAGTTACACATGCACTCACTCATGGAGTTATTCTGGAATTATTCCTCTAAATTCCACACCAGAAGTAGGCCCACTAACTGCATTTAAGCCACTTCGGTTGGTCTGGGGTTCCTGAGGAAATCCTGTGACAAAATTAATACCTAGTTTTAATATGGGAGGTTACGATTTGGTTTTAAAAAATGGTCGTAAAAATTGAGGGTCGCTTATTCTTAGTTTTAGTTTTAAATTTATGCAATTTTTAAAAAATAATTCTGTAAATCTTACTCTTCACTGAACGTCCCCTCCCACCTTCGACGTCAAACCCAGGGGGTGGCATCCGTTTTGCTTTCTCTCTGTTCGTGTACCAGGAGTTACCTACGAAATAATAGTCCACCGATTAACTAACTTAATTTATCTAGCATCTCCTTACCAATATTGGTAAATTCTCTGCTACTCATGTTTCACTATTAAATACTATGAGTATCGTAGATTCGTACCGAAGCTGAGAACAATAAGGCCAATCAGGACGAAACCAGCTCCGCCTACTCCAATGATAACTCCAGGTTCCCCAAATCCAATCAAATAGCAGATAAATCCAGATATAATCATAATGACGACCCCGGCAATCATTATGCACAGCCCAATATTTGCACAGTTCATATGGTCCTGCAAGTCAATCAAAAATGAATTATTTAGTACAGAAATTCAAGTGAGTCCGAACTCCGAAGAATCGAATATCAAACAAACGTAAAATCGTTCGTTCGATCTTGGACATGCCAAATTGCCAAACTAAGCTATCCTTGGACTATTATGTGTGTGTGTACATAAACATACGAGGTTCCTAATTTCTAAACCACAATTGAAATTGAATATGCAGTAGCTTCGCTATACCAAGTGCGACGCAACGTAGTGTTACGAGTTTGCCAGTGCCGTTTCGTTCTAGTGGGTTTCGATACCCCTCGCTTGCAGAGTGGGTATCAAACAACGTATGGCATGAGTTTTTTTTCTAAGGGTGTTTTCTCTCTGTACACCGCGACCCTTAGTCATGCTTTAGGGAAAATGCCCTAGTTTAATACTACTGTGTGTGATGCTGCAAATTAAATGTGCATTTTCACGTCTAATGCCCGGTTTAGGGACCTATACTGCTTACGATATACCAATTAGAAGTTTTACGGCACAGTAAGTTCTATCTGCAAGTAATTTTTAAAAAAACTAACGTTTTTAGGCATACAGCTAGTTCCCTTCTGTGTGACCTTAAGATTTTATTGCAATTGCAGAATTGCACATTTAAGATTGGTCGTGGCCGTGGCACACACACACAGAGGACGTGTAATCGGAGTCGGACGGAGTAATTGCAAAAGTTGAAGGGTAGTAGAATAGAGAATTAGGCTTTTAATTTTAGAAGCCATAAAACAGCTAAGGAACAAAAGAAAGATGAAAAACGTGCACGTGGTCGTGGATTGGATGACGAAACTACGAAGAGTAAAAATAAAACCGAAATTTGGGTCAGGACTAACGAGATGGCCAAACCATCAAACATTTAATTCCATCCAACTCAACTATTCAACTGCGTGCATTGCATACCATTCTCACCAAAATGGGACCTTAAAGGCCAGAAAATAGTTTTTGTTTGTTTTCCCCAAGACGCAATGCAATAACAAAAGTTGAATAGTTATTACAATAATTGTAACTATTTGTGATGATGTGGTTTTGGAATTGTTCAACTTTGGGTGGGTTTGTTTGTCTGATAAGAAACAAACATTTCATTGCCCTTCTCTGGCTTTTAATGAGGGTTTGCCTGTGGTATTGGTAATTCAGAACGGAATGTGGTTCATTCGGAATGTCTGCTACTTAATTTTGAGCAAGAAAAGAAGTCTAACTGATTTTCCTATTAGTACTTTGGTATTATTGAATAGTTTTATCCTGGAAGAATGTAACTCTAGTTTAATTAACCGACATTGTTTTAGAACTATTGTCTTCACAAAGTGACTTGGGTAAATAAGAAATACACTACTGATTCGAAATAAGAAGAGCCCTAACGATCATTCACTTATTTTCCGTAAGGATTTCGAGTATTTATCTTGGCATTCAGCTTGGAAGGGTAAAGTAAATTCATAACAAATTCTGTACATAGTTTTACAAAACCAGAAACTAGACTTGAAATCTAGAGACCTGCTAACAAAGTATCACTTTTTAAACTATTTATTATTTAATCGAATTGAGTTGGCCGAACAGCACATCCTTCAAATGGGATGAAGAATTTGTCTTCCGGCTTCACAAAACCCAATGATGGAATTTTAACCACAACTGCGTCCTACAAAATTCATACGGTGGCGGATGACCTTTGAAAGCCAAATGACGGCACACCGTTTTCCTCTACGACTCATGAATACCTTCTGAAAGGTCAATTGCCCAAAATGCCACACATAAATCCATTACGGGAATGGGACTGTCTAGAGTAGCATTGATTTTCCAGAAGATCCATCAGACTCGTGAGTGTCTCTCTGCTTAGTTTTAATTTAACCAAATTTGAGAGAGACTTCCACGAAATTGGAAGGCATTTCCTGTATGGCCGATATGCTTCAAACATTCCCATCTCTTTACGGAAATGTTATGTAATATGCCGAATAACCAGTCGCGCCTGTTTGTTTTTTTCTAATGTAATGTGCCAGGTTGGTGTATTTGAGTGTGGATCTACATAGTTTTTGCATAGAAAGTATTTCATTGTCAATCAATTTTGATTTTTGACATTTGGTGTCATTCTTGAATAGAATTTCACACATGTCAAGTACTTCACCCGATTATTTGAATGAAAAGGATTGAAGTTTACATAGACATGAATAGATAATCCGAACAAACCGCAATACTCTTGGGTACAATTCCATAATAGTGTTTACTACTCGTAGTCGTCGTAGTCAGAAACATCTAGTTTTATCAAAAGGAAATCCTTTTTATTGCACATGGAAAAAGTTTTTGTGAATTGAGAGTGGTAAACTCCTAAGCTGTTCATCCATTAGACAAATCCTATATTTGAGTACCACAGAGAGCCCTAAGGAAAAAGTTTTCTGGCTCAAACCTATGAAACTAAAATTGAAAATATAGGACACCGCGACACCGGAATGTCGTCCCGGGGCACCTATTTCTGGTAAAGTACACAAAGTGCACTTGTGCAGGAAGACAAGACAAACACATACTAAATAATACGACAAATAATAGCATATTGCTAGAAACGCTGAAATGTTTCAAATATTTATGAGGTGACAATATTTATGACCACATCGACCTCATAGTCTCTTGGGGTAGCAACAAAACGGAGACAAAATGTAACCGAGATGCTGAGAAGAAAGTTCAACAGAACAATGTTTGTTTTTACGTTATCTTGCACATCCGGGAAAGCTTTGGAGTGGATGCACTGCACACACATGTAACCTCTTAATTTGTCATACATTCCGGACACACATCTCGTTGTTGGTTGTTGATAAAAGTCTATACATGCATGGCTCACCCAACTGAAAAAATTGACAAAGTTTCTACTTAAGTAGTACCATGAAGAAATTTTTGAAATTCAGCTCGCAGTATTGAACCACATCATAGCAATACGGTCAGGGCTACTACACTCTGGGTACTACTGTGAAGTCTACTACATATTTGATAAAAAATGTGAAGAAATACATTATTTGGACGATGAAAATCTAATACACCGGCAATCAAAATGACAACGCTAAGAAAGTGGAGAAAATTTCAAGAATTTTGGCCTAGTGATGAGGATGAGACTAATTTTCTATCTGCCAAAGAACACGAGGACACTTGAACTTGCTGGCCATGAGGATTTTAGTGTTGTAATCCGAATTTTACATGTGGATCATGTTCCTTGTAATCCACGAGTTTCATTTCTACCTCACATTCTGGGAAAGAAAGTGTCGATGAAGAAAGAGAGTTTCTGGAGTGAACGAGCCCTGGCCTGGGTTTCTAATGACTTTCACTCACTCTCCAGTTTAGAGCGTGAGACACTCAGAAGAGCACTTAAACGTGGTACTCTACGTTTTACGTCTAAAAACAAAAGCCGATACTTGTACATGGAACGTGCATTTAGGAAATGAATATTCATAAGCAAACAACAAAGCGAAGGCCAGGAATGGCGAATGGCTATGCAAAAACCCTCCAGTCCGGAAAGGAGAGCAGCTAGAAAACACTATATAAGTAAAGAATCGGAAAGTAGCAATTATCGACAAATTGCTTTCTTCATCCTACTCGTCTTCGCCTCCGGTGAGGTAACATGAATAAGATACATTTCCTTCCGTGCTGTGCTGTATCAACTATGAAACCTAAAACCAATCTAATCTTCCATGGAAGGAACATCTTTATCCCTATTCCGTATTCTGTAAATGGAGTATTCCAATTAGCCCTAAGACTTTTTATCGTATTCGGGTTGGTTATCCTTTCGGATAAAAGCACTAGCGTGGAACGTGTGTTCCGCATGCATCCATGCTTCATCAAATGAATAACGGATGAGACGCATGTTGGACAGAGTGCCTAATATACAGTGGCAGTCGGTCAGTGTGGGAAATTCTTTGCTGGTCGCTGGCATTAATTGACGTATAGCCGAAGCTTAATCAAACTTTATTTTTCTGGAGGAAGTAAATAGACAACGCTCATTTTGTCCAAGACGGGACAAAATTTGCCTAGCGGAGACAGAAAAACCCTCAGCAAAAATCTACCTCTGAAAATTTTCAGAATTTTTAGGCCAAACTTTTCAAGAAATATTCTATTGTACACTGTCGTCCCTGAGACATATTGGTACTGGCAACCCTACATATTTACCACCATGAAGATCAGAGATTGTGGATTGTGGAACATGAGAAGAGATCGTGGTCTTGCCTACAGGATTAGGGGCACTCACTCTGAGTGAGTGAAGTGCTGTGTGGTGGGAGTGAGATCTTTGAATTTAGATTCATGGAGTGAAAGATCTTTTACAATTTGGAGCCTTGTGTGGTGAGATTTCAAAGAAAGAAGGTAACCAACCATTCAATTTGGGAAGAAAGGTTTTAGTGCTAAGTATATTAACTCAGATAAAATTTTATCTAGTAGTATGTGTAATATCGCATCATATCATTCATATATCGATTAAATTCTAATATCACTAATTGACCTGCGTCGTAAGGCTTCGGTCAATGGTTTGCCATTTTTACAAATAATAGGATGCAACTTTCTGATGAACAAAGTTAGAATTCGAAGGATGAATTTTGCAAGTCGGTGAAAACCATAACAAAGATGATTGACACGCCATGTGGAGTGGAGTACCAAAGATTGGTGAAAAACTGGCCTCGAACCACCCGAAAGTTGAAAAAATATATCAGCATTCAGTCTGTCGCCAACTTCGAAAGAAAAGCTTTGAAGAAACTTTAGTATTGTTTAAATTTTATAAGAAAAATTTGAACAAACAAGCTGTAGTACACGCGTACTTTTTCATTTCAAAAGTAAACTTCTAGGGAGTAACTTTGATGACATTGTTCACATTGTATTGTATAGGAAAAATAACATGAATGAAAGTACGTAAATTGAGGTCATCGTATGGCACCCCTTCTGTCACGCCAGTCACGCCATCCTTTTCTATTCAAACTAGAAAGAAATCTTTTGTATTTTGGAATAAATTACTCAGAAGTTGTACATAGCAGCCAGTACGCACTAGAACTTTAATCAAGTCCGCAATAGCGTCTTACAAAATATAACTGGAAGGCGCATGCAGTACCTGGTAAAAGGAACACCTACTCATTATTTCACAGGGTTTCTTTTCAAAAAGTATGACAATTGACCTTAACTTTTTGCTGTAGCACTTGACCAATGTAAATTAACATACGCACTTATATAAATTTTTTTATTCGAACTTTGGTGACGTTGGTTCGTAACGTTTTCCCTGCCAAAACAAAAATAAACCTGAAGATACTTAGGTTTGGAGAATTGCCTGCCTCAAAGGAGGATTCAATACGCTGTCACGTAATACATTGAGTTCTAAGAATGCATTGTTGACACTGCGCACTGGTGGTGGTTTCAGTGTGTGAATTCCGGGAAGAATCAGAGATCATAATCAAATCTGTCGAAGTTTTCAGATCTAAATTGTGAAAAGTTGCCATTTGTGACATTTCAATCTCATACGCGTACGTACGTACAACATTTTCTCTCTGTTTACGTAAACTGTGAGGAATCGTTTCGACAATACAAATGAGGCCAATTTTTCCAAGGAATATAAAATGCTCTAAAATGTCCAGAAACACCACTTTTTGCGCATCGGACTTTGTTCGCACATGGAGGTTTAACTGGTATTTGAAGTAAATATTCTCTAGGGTTCTGTGCGATCTTCGTGGCGGTAACTGCAGTATGAATAAAACAAACTGTCAATTCAAAAACTGTATGTGTGAGAATTATCCAAGTAAGAATTGGTTATTGAAGAACTGTCTATAGTACGAATAGTCTGTTCAGGAATTGTAAGTAGTAAAATTAATCAATTCGGGAATTGTACTGAATTGATTAAGGAAAACTGTGAAAGGCACGAATTGTCTATTCAAGGATTACGCGTACGCGTAACACTTGTCTAATAAAAAATTATCCAGGTGAGAACCGCCAAGAGTGAGAATTGTTTATTCGTGAATTATCTAGATAAAATTGTCCAGACCGATTTCGACATTTTCCTTATTGCATGGTGGTGGTACCGCTACAGCTGCCACTGTCTTTCTCACCCATCCCAAACAAAACAAACGACAATCAATAAGAGCTCGCACAATTTTCCCAACAACTCCTACTTTAATTGAGCTCTAGAACAAATATTGATTCATCCACGATAAATATTGACATTGAAGCTTAACTGTCAGTCCAAATAATCGACCTAGTTTATGTCACCAAGGTTTAATTGGCTAACCACAATTATTTGTATACAATTACAGGTGTGTAAAACTATTAGTGTCTGCATTTTGCTCTCCGTGGTTAAAATTTTAGCTCTACTTAGGTTCTTTCAATTTTTCTCCTACTAGGGGGGTACCTCTCTAGGCCAAATGAAATCCAGTGCCAATTTTCCTAGAAAATTCGAATGTTTGACATGCGGTGATCCCTAATTAATCGGAGTACTTTACAAGCGCACCGTATTCGCATCTTTTAAGCCATTAATTCCTTGATGACTTTTACTTACTGAGTAATGGGCCAGGAGAGGTTGGTCTCGGAAGCCAATTTTTATATTATTCGATTCACACGCACCACACGTCGTCGTTGTCACGGCCGACGTCAATGGACAACCATTTAGTTGTGACTGAGGTGGTGGACCTGAGCCCGGGGTTGAGGCCGTGACCGGAAGAGGTGATGGGACAGGGGGCAAAGGTCGAGTTGATACCCCGGCCGCTGTAGAACATAAGGAAGGATTGGATGCACTTGGCTCTAGTAGACTAGGGTTCGTATGTTTTTTGGTCACGGCCGGGTGACGATGTTGTTCTTCCCGGTGTTGTCGTCTTTTATTCAATAAATTGGCTGCGTGCATGATTATGCTGCTGCTGCTGTGTCTTCAGACTGAAATCACAGTCACAAGTCACAGTCACGGTCACGGTAGCGCAGGAGGACGATTTTAATTTCGATATATATTTTTTTTTCTGTCACTACTACTCCCTTAGGAGAAGCACTACCAATACTAACATTTCGTCTGATCTAACCCGTCTCACCATAACCATATTTTGTTGGACGAATTTTTGAACAAAAATTCCTGTGATTATAAAATAACTCCATTTTTAATCAAGAACAATATTTGTTGACCAAAGGACTCGAGAAACATTTTTTTTGACGAGGAAAAGATAGAATTTTTTTATTGTATTATTTCTATGTGTATTTCTATATTCTCAAAAGATATGTCTTCCGTGTCGGGTTCGTCGATAAAGATCAGGTCTTCGGAGTTCGGACTATCCAGTCGAGAAGAGAAGGACGGGGAAACTGATGGAACCGTCGTAGCCGTCCAAGTCGAAACTGTGGTTCGTAGGGAAAACTAGGGTACAGAGTGTGAAGCGGGTATTAGGGTACCGTACATACGAATGGACATGTCGTGGGCCATGTGTCGAATTAGAGAATGACGGAAGGGCAAATGATGACAGGATGTACTCATGGCTGTTTTTGGTCGGACGAGAGGATATTACCAGAATTAGGCCCAAAAATCTGCGGCGCGACTCGACCCGGTATCGATTTTAAAAATTCGTGAGGACTCAAAAATTTCTATACTGAGAAAATTACGAGACCAGTGGGGATTTGACCTATTGTATGATTTTCCATGTGTTCCCTGGGACACAAATACCAAATGCCCTAATACCCGGGTAAGCTAGTAAGTATATGGCCAAAGTAGGAAACTGGAGTAGGGTAGACCTTAGACTAGACTTTTGGTTCGGCGAGTTTTGGATCAATAATTGAAGTACCACCCAAACACTTGGAGGAAGCTCACAGAGCAACGCGAAAGGAAGAAGAGGAAAAAAAAGTAGTAGAAAAAGAAGAGAATATTCACTCAAAAGTTAGGAGGTTAGGACGACGACGACGACCATGCATTCTTTTCACCATTCGTGACCTTCGCTAGATGTGTTTTGTATGACGAGGAGTCTCTTTCCTGGACACGGACCAACCATCAAGATAGACTACCACTCACTCAGTACCGCTCCTACAATTGGGCCAAATGGGCTAGAGTTAGAATAGGATATGATTTCTAGCCAAATACAAATAAAATTTACCTCCTTAATACGATTTACGATTCTACATGTCATAGACTGAGACAAATGTATGCAGTTGGTTCGCCTTAAATTGGATCCTCATTCTGGAGTTTTTCACAAAATACTTTGGGTCAATTTCTTAGGTCAAATCTAAGCCATCTTGACCAAAAACCCGCGACAATGACGGTACCTGCTTTCGGGTCATTTGTAAAATAATTTTGACCTCGGAACCGTGCGTTTTGTCTGGCGATTTACATGTGGGTTATTGGATTCCATGGTAAAATTCTACCTTGGTCAACAGCACTGGTTTCGCAAGTGCTTTAAACACCGCGAAGTAAAAGCAGGTGATTTAGGCAATTGCCTTTCACCATATAAAATAAAAACCTGTACTTCCGGGTCCTGGTGGCCCATTCTGATTCAGTGCAAAAATTACGAGAACCGCAACTGGTATAAACGATTGAAGCCACGAGCCATGGGGCTATGAAGAAAATGCAGGAACATAAGGGTAGTGTGTTAGGTAATTGGTATTATATATAGTGCTTACACGATATTACGCAACATAAAATATTTTCGTCACGACTTTCACTGTTATACTGACTCGCCTGATACTTTTGACTTCTTTCGTGGTTTTAGTTCTGACTGGGATGGACTGCTAGCAGAAGAACGAAGAACGACTACTACTAAAAATCTAGACACAGAATTCTGAACAGGAACCCTTTCAAAGGGATCAATTTTATGTTAAAAGCTTTCACACACAGCTATCTTCAGATGCAAAATGTGAGTGAGAATTGCAAACTGAGGCACATTTTCTTTTACTTTCAAGTTTTTATTAGTTTTATTTTATATGGGCATGGCCAAGCTGAGAAAGAGATGCAAAAATCAATGTAACACTCCTAAAAATATTGACCACCAGAAAAGTGGAATTTGTGGTTGAGTAATAAATAGACTCCTCTACTCAGACGAGACGAACGAGACCAAATAAAAATGTGTTCGACCACTACTGCACTGCAAGGATTTCAACTCAAAGATAACATGAATTTTGTCGAAATTCTCAAATATTCGTATCCTAAAACTTAAAATTCTGGGCTACAAAAAGGTGGGTCATCATATATTGGAGCAAATATGGTGTTCTGTCTGGAAATTCAGTATGTAATGTAAAGTTTTTCCCTTGCTTTTTTCTTAAACGAGAAAGCCGGAGAAAGTCGGAGAAAGCAGACAAAACACAAACAGAAATTCAACGTTTCTTTGCTTCAATGATAGAAATCAGAATTTGCCAGTCAATGCCGACCAAATAACCAAATGTACCTGAGTAAATGACCCAAAAAAAATTAAAAGAGTAAGCTCGAAGCTTACCTTGTGAATTCCGTAGAATTGTATTGTATTGTATTGCATTGCATAGTAAATTCCAATTGAGGTGAAGAAAGCGGGTTAAAAAAGGGTTATTGTGTAGTCGTCAAGATTTAGGTAGGTCGTATTCGTATTCGTATTCGTATTCCAAGTGTAGTGTAGTGTCCTGGATTGGATTGGATTGGATTGGATTAATGCACTTTACTCTCCTTCATTCCTGGCAAAAGTTAAACCCTCTCCGAAATTCGGGTTCTCTGGTCGATTTTATGAGGAATATTATGCGAAGCATACATTTCCGGCTCATGAATACATGGAAGAGGATTGTGTGTGTTCTACTCAGCATATTCTACAACCTATTCTACTCTAAATTACCCTCATTATGTGTTCTTTTGCATGAGAAGACACAAACCAGATTTGAGATTTGCATGCGTGTCGTCCTGTATTACCCATGGATTTACTCATGCCCCCCTGATTTTAATATAATGTGTATGTTCCAGTCCATATTTATGGTAGGGGCGTGTTGTTTTCAGAATTCCGACCCATTTGGACGATGTGCATTTTTAATGATTGCCATTTGTCTTCGAAGAGACCATGGTTTTATTTGGAAATCAGACTGAACTGCTCTATTTGAGCAGTTGAGTTTTTAGATATCGTTTCTGCAAAATTGTTGTTCATTACTGTAATTATTAAAACTAATGTGAATGTAAAAAAGTGCTCGACCACTGCGATGGCGATATTGAATCCAATAAGAATACTACCGTAAATGCAAAACCATGCAGTCAGAATATTCTGAACACAACATATTTTTACTTCACTCATACTACCGAACCGAAATCGGATCGGAGACTTGAGACGGAGCCGATCGGGACCTTGAGTATTTCAGTATTTATAACGAGGCCTTCACCAAATACAAAGCCCTTCAGATTCCAAATAAGGCAGTTTTAATGGGCTCTGCTTGCAAATAAAGCTCTTAAGCTGAACTAGAATGGCAAAAATCATTGGAGTTTAGCCCCTATGATTTAGGGTTTCAGATTTAGTCTGCCATATTCACATCGATTGAAAATATTTTTATTCCATACTATAGTTCAGCTTTGTGTAAAATTGCAAATGCAGGGGAAAACATACACGTAGTCTAGTACAGTACAGAGAGGTGCAATTTTCTTTGGCAATATTTTTCACTTATTTATTTTCATTACTGATTCGGATCAAGATTTCAATTTGCGTTTCGTTTGAAGTTACGTACGTGGCGAATAACTGTTCTTAGTGTAATATTAGCCCTAAGGATGTACTCTTAGACAGCTCTTTCTGATAATAATGTCTGATAAAAACAATAACTCAAAAGTTTGATTCCAACGAGATTACAAAAAATACACTACTTCAAAAGGTAGCCAAAATAAAAAGGAAAATTAATAAAGTTCGTGTTGACTCTAGCATTATTATACAGGGCGGCACATAAAGGTCGCGGTGAATCAACGTTTATATGGATAATGATTTAGATGGTGACGTCAATTCATAGGTATGCTTCCAATAGAAATATATGTTTCTCTGCAAGATCATATTGTGGAACACCCTGTAAGTGTAAGCAGATGAAGGACGGCCTAAATTAATACACCCACTGAGTTTCCTAACAAGGGTATATTATGAATTACCTGCTGGTTCATGGAATTGGTGATTGCTATTCTATTTTCATGGGTTTCCGTCTTAGTCTGGACTTCCGTTTCTAGTAAGTAGAACTAGATGGAAATGGAACTGAAAGGCTGGCTATAAAGAACTCGAATAAGGGAAGGAAATGCATCAATCATGTCAGGTTTGTTCTTGGAATGCAACGTAGTACACGATTTTGGGTCAACAACAGGATCACTAACGTCGTTTTTTATTGGACGAGGGCCAGACTATTATATCTACTGTCTACTACTGTGTCTCTACTATGGCCTGACTAAATTAGTGGAAAATAATTGTGTGACATTTCGAAAATGGTTTCTGGAGTTTCCAAGCACACGCTAATGATTACGAACAGTCATATCGGACAGAAAAGGCCCAGGATAGGGATAGGAGACACTACTCGTTATTTATTTCTTACTATAGTGACTGTAGTAAGAGGAAGAGTTTGGAAATACCACATTAAACGAATAAAAGCCCGGACTTGTATTCGACCCGGTAAAGCCAAGCCGCAAACCCAGACTTTCACCACTTTCTCCGCAACAGAAAGCCGGATAAAGATTTCACGACTTGTTTGTATTCGGATTCCAGGTTATATTCGTATTGAGTACATTAAGTATGTCTTTTCCTAGCTTATGATGATGCCATTCATTAGACATTTCTCAAAATTCTGAAAACACCCATGCATCATGATTCACCGTGTATAATACACGGATCTTTTCATAATTTTAATTTTGAGGAGTATGGCACAAAATACAAGTGAACAATGAATAAATTTACCCGTTGAGCCTTTGTGACTTTTTTTGAAATTCGATTTACATTTTACAATTGATTGATTACATGGATTTAAATTGCATAGGTTGGTTTTGGTTGTACTTGAATGTACAAAATTTCAGACTCATAGGCCCTCCAGAAGATAGTGTAGAAATGATACACCATTCGTACGTTGACTGATTATGTCCGCTAGTTGATTCTACAATGCGTTCATGAAATGTTACGCAACTTGTATATAACTTGAACCCTGAGAACTCAAACTTAACTTAAAATAACTACGCTAACATGAAAACAGTAGAATTCCAAAAGACTTCTACATATAATAAGAAAAAAAAAACAATATCTTCTTTTACAATTCGAAGCTTCATGTCCAGACCTTATTTTATTCATTTAAACAGTTGTGAAGAGAACACAAGACAACTTAGGACAATATTCAATTCAAAACACAAGTGGATTGCGAATAATTCGTTTGGCTTTGTTGTAACAGAGTCGAGCTTGATAGGCAACTGCATCCGAATCCTATTTGAAAATGGAAAAGTTTTCAAAATGACTATTTCGCAAAGGACAATAATAAAACAAAATCGAGGGTTACTCGGTCACTTACATCAACCCGAATAGTTTGGAATGATGTTTTATATTTTTTGCAGAAGGCATTCGATAGAGGAGCGGGCACTAGAGGTGTATCCATGCTTAGCTGAAATTCAAACGTCATAATTAGTAGCTTGTCAGAGCAAACAAAGTACTCCGACTGATTAAATTACAGAAATCCAGATTATTCTGGTAATAAACCAAACTGTAAGATGATGGAATTGAATGGAATGGTTATTAGTTAAATAGTAGCGCTATACCTTGACGTAACAAAAGTCAACGCGTTTCCTGGCATAAAAGATTGGGTCAACGTAGTTCAACATTTTCTCAACACTGTGAAGGCAATCTAGTTTAGTCATCGGGTTGATGAGGATGAGAATATAGTCAATTCTACGACTTCGTTCTAAATCTTCCCAACTAAAAACTTCAGGATCAAGGGATGGAATTGTGTAGATTTTAAATTCCATATTGCTTCTACCAGATCCTACTCTGATGTTCTCCTTGTCCGGGGAAGTCAATTCATCCTCAGCAGCCACAATGGCTTTCAAGGCGTCTTCAAGCTCTAGGCACGGCTCCCCAACGATCTGCAGGCAAAAATAAATTTTGAACAGTATATTTAAAATTGTGTATTTTTTAAAATATATGTATATTTAAAAAAGACAACAATATTTATTATCAAAATAAATTACTGTGTATTGCGAATTACAACTACTACAACAGCGATTAATCCCGGGCATACAAAGTGAGGCAGTTCCGGTAAATGGGACTATCGGGGAATATCGGGCATATCGAATTTGTGTCCTACTACTACTAGGGGTACGTTCGTTGTGTAAATCTTCCATGACCATAAATTTGCTAGTTGCCACTTACCAGAATACACACGTCGTTTGAGTCCGCTGGCCGGCTGATGTCACAACCCGGAAAGAAAGGTAACAGTTGCATTTTTTAAAAAAATTCTAAGAAAGACAATAAGTTACTGGCCAGGCCAGTTTGTGCAAGACGAAAACGGAAGACGAACGAATATTTTGTTGTCCACAGAACAACAAGTGCAGAAAATTGTGTCGATTTCGCGCTTATTTTTCGGCGGACGGATATCGGGGTCCCAAGACACATAGATTTCGTTCAGGAAATTTCACGAAATTTAAATTATGAAAATCTGTGAATTTCTGTCAAGACGGTAAAATATTTTGATTTTTGTCAGTGGATCTAACTTTCCAGTGTACAGCAGTTTTTCTCATTATCATTGATAAAAATGGAGTCATCCACCTCAAAAAAAAGTGGATTTTTGAATGAAATCAGTCCAGAAATTGAACACTTGGTCCGAGAAGCCCTTCAATCTCAAGGGGACTTGAGGGAGTACTCAAAAAATATTGAAAAGGAATTGAGAGAGGTAAAAAAATTAAGATATACATTTTCGCTCATCGTGATCGTAATTTTATATACTTTAACTTATGCATTATGCTTTTTTCTTTATTATTGACGGTTCTGTGAAACATGATTTTTTGGTGCCGGATTTGAGAACGTTAACTATTATCTTTAATTTTTTTTAACAGGCAGAAAATGAGTCAATTAAAGATTACATCCGAGAGAGTGGAAACATAGCAGCACTACACAATCAAATAGATGGATGTGATAAAATTTTGGAAGAAATGGAAAGAATGCTACTTGGATTCCAAGGAGAATTGGGTTCACTGAGCAGTGAGATAGAGACTTTACAAAAACAATCCATTAATATGAGCGTTCAACTCTGTAATCGACAAGCAGTCCGTGGAGAATTATCTCAATTTGTGGATGATATGGTTGTTCCTGAGCCTATTATAAAGTAATAGAAATTAAAACTCATTCAATTCTTTGGATTATCTGATTATCATAAAGTAATGTATGTCATGTTTCCCTTTGCAGAACAATTTTGGATACTCCTGTCACAGAGCCGAGCTTTATTGAGCAATTGAGGATTCTTGGGCAAAAGACACAATTCATTAGTGCGGCCAGGGAGACCCGAGCTGCGAGAGACGTTCAAGATGTAGTTCATAAACTCACGATTCGGGCCACTGCTAAAGTTAGAGAATATCTTCTGGCTCAAATCTATAAGTTCAGGAAACCTGTGACCAATTATCAAATTCCACAGAATGGTCTCCTGAAACACAAGTATGACGACAATGGTTGATGTCATTAATTTTATCTCACCATTATATCGTATATCCGAGTCTAAATTTTTAAAGCTTGAATTTATTATTTCCAGATTTTTTTACGAGTTTCTTTTGGGAAACGAGCGTGGAGTTGCGAAAGAAGTGAAGGATGAATACATTGACACTATGAGTAAAGTTTACTATTCCTACTTCAAAACTTATGCGTCTAGACTTGGGAAAAAACAGGCGACGGAAATCGTTGGCAAAGATCATGTTTTGGCTGCCCCTGAAGAAGTCAGAGGAAAGAATCCAGTGTTTTCTTTGGGGAAAAGGGCAGAACTCTTGAATGAATTGGAAGCACCTGCACTCGTCCCTCATGCATGGACTGGCCCTCCACTTCCCTACGAAGCTCTTTTTCGATCTGTTATATTCACCTTAGTCGATAATGCGTGTCGTGAATTTTTATTCCTTGGAGACTTTTTTCTAGAGAAAGGCCTAAGTCAAATGGATTTGTTTCATTTGGTAATGGGGAAAACATTGGCGCAAATGTTGGTGAGTAACAGTACACATGTGTATGTATAACAACAGTCGACACAAATTTTTCGAATTTATATGCAGAATTTGTGGGTACTGTCTTGGATAGATTTGACTGAATGTTATATGTCTTTTTTTTGTTCAGACTATCGTGGAAGAAGGAGTGTCCAGCAGTTGGGATGGGATTGGAATATTTCTTTGTGCTCACATAATCTTAAGACTTCAGCTAGTCAGTCATAAAAGAGCTGTCCCAGCCTTGGATAAATTTTTTGAGGCTGCCTTGGATCATATTTGGCCACACTTTGACAGGGCACTTACTGGAAACGCTTATTCTCTTCGTTGTTGTACAATCATGCCATCAGATGTGATGCCCCACTATGTATGTTCCAAATTCGCTAGGAGTAGAAAATTCATTTAAGGTATCGC
>JAQGCB010001098.1:0-16184 GCA_034698835.1 Protaphorura tricampata | reverse complement strand
CTCTTCCGATCTATAAAAAGTATGATTGGCTGACTGCAACCCACCCCCTCCACCCCCACCATTCGTCCCGCAATTGGCTGCGTTCCACCCACTAGTAGCTAATCGGCTAGGACTGGTAGGCTCCGCACTTCCAGCATACCTCCCATCTGGCGTGCAGACAGCAGGTCTTACTGGTACTGACGTCGCAGGTTGCCCCGTCGCGGATTGCCCCCAGGGTGTCGTTTCTTTATAAGCAGCGTTGTTGTCCTTGCAGTCGATTTTGTACTGGGACTCTGTACTGTAGAGTTTGCAAGCGGCTGCCGTTGCGTCGTAAGGTGAATCTTGCGGTGCACGCGATTGGTGGTGTTGGGCATAGGGCGACATACCGAGTCCGATTGGGAAACGGTAATTATTAGGGTCACTGGTAGGGGTTGAATAGAAACCGGACTGTTCAAAGTAGCTGTTCATCATTTTTGTGAATGGGCTGCTTTGTGTTCCGACTGTTTATACAACTGTGTACCCCTTTGAATCAAAAGGGGTTTGGAACGTTTCGATTATTCGCACATTCAAATTAAATTAAGAGTTAAAGTTCGCCACTTCGCACATTTTGTCTCTCCGTCCCCGTCCGTAAGTTCATGAGAAAAATAACGTACGTATATAAAAGTGTATTTTCGTATACTTGGGTTCCACTCTGCTTTGTAACTTGTAAATTTCTTGTAAACTAAAACTATATCGTAAATTGTCAATACGTATAACTTGTGTAGAATTTTTGGGTTTTTTTTTGCAAACTATTGCCGTTGACAGACAATCCTTCGTTTCGTTTTTATTCAAATGAGATACATTCGCGGAATTTCTATGTATAAATTAATTTTTCTAACTAAATGACTTGACTTGACTTTGGGTATTCTCTAACCTTCCACGACTTAACACTAAATAAATTTGTTCGTATACAAATGTGTTCAGTTAAACAGACTGGTGATGTTGCTCGACCCCCGTTCAACCGTCGAATGAGCACGTGAACGTCCACGCCAACACGTGTATTTTCAACTCTTTTCTGAACCAGAGTTTGCACATACGAGAGTTGTCTTTACGTTGAGGTTTTCACAGAATTCTCCAAAGCATACAACTTTTGGATTCAACCAATTCGACGGTCCGTCCAATCCTGGAGAGATGTTCCGCGGGTTAATCTAGTCCCTAGCTAGCTCGAGACAGCGACGCCGTGCGTTGCAGTGGGGAGATAAGGCTGGGTTTGAGCTATGCATAGGGTGATTCGGGAATATATGCTCTTACGCGAATACAAATGTTATCGTGTTCCTTATTAAAAAATATTTTCTTCTGTAATGTGGAATGCTCTTTTTTTATTCCACGAATTCCTACTTTTTTCATTAAACCGTTTCCAGAGTTTTGTTGACATGTATACTTTTCCTGTACATGTTTACATTTTAATAATACGAGGTTTAGAGCTGAGGGTTCTAACTAATGTGTTTCCCCTTCATTTTTTCTCTCTGGATCTTTTTGGGCAATTCCATGTTAACTCAGTTGTTGACGAATCTTGCGGTTTTGTCATTCGATACATTCCTTCTCGTTTGACAGAAAGGCAAAAAGGTCCACTCCGTACAGTATTTCTTCGACCCCTTTTATGACGGAGGACAAGGACGACAGAAGGAAAGAAAAAACTATACATATTCCTTCCATTTCAGACATTGCTATGCTGAGTCCAAAAAGGGCAGAAGCATAAGCATATACACACTCACATTGTAAATCCATCACAGAGAGGAAAAATCTCAAAGAGAGTCAGCGAGAGTGGAGTGAAGTGAGGCGAAGCGACTCAGACTCGACTCTCGCTCTCGCTTTCCCAAGGTTTTCCATGTACGTTAGAGAATGGAAAGATGCATGCATATACATAGCAAGCCACTCCACCACTTCCATATCCACCATCTCTCCATCCATAATGGCCGAAGAGTCGAGCCCAAAGCCCCGCCCCTTTTCCCCTCATTGCTCGCCCGGCCATTACGTTGTAAAGATGGCTGGGCGGCGGCCAATGGGGAGCGAGCTAGCTAGTTTCCCATGCCACTGTTCTGTTAGATTCCCAAAAACTGTGAAACATAGTTTAATTACTCGAAATGCATTCAAAATATTGTTAGGCAATCACGTTTCGTTGAAAACAGTGGGTTTCTTGGTGTGTATGTGTATGTGTGTAACCTAACTGGTCGTAGGATTTGATATCAGAGTGATGCCAATTGATTTCGATTCGGGGCAATTGACCTATGTATGTTGTAAATTTCCAGACTCTCGAATAACGGCCAATTGCTCAGGGTTAATTGTTGCGGGAAAAATGTTTGATGGCACTTGGGGATTAACGGATGTAGGTTGAAGGGCGTTGACGTTAGAACATACCATTTTACCCAAGGAGTACTCACTTGGTCGCTTAGGAGTGATCGATAACTTCGATAATTGTTTACAAAAAAGATTATTTTCTTCATGGGCCAATGATTTCCGTAAGATTGGCAATTTTGCTACAACAATTACAATGTTAAATCCGCATATGAATGGGAAAGTCAGTTAAAATTAAGGATTTTTCATAGGAACGTCCAATGGTGAAAAATGGGGAAAAAAATAATTTTACTTACGAGGAACTAGATAGACTCTCTTCACACCTGTAGTCAGTGGTTAGGTTAAAAACTGACCAAATTAATGCGATCGGATTTGAGTGGTGGATTGAGATATCCATACTACAGTTATTTACTGAGGAACTAATAAGAGTTGAGATTATAAACAATTACAGATTTAGACAAAGGCTGGGTTGGCCTTAAAAAAATTATTGAACATCAGCATTTGAATTTGTTGTGTAATCACAAGTCACTAATTAGGAATAAGCAACGCATCAATCATGCGATATTTTCAATTGAATCTTGTAATAGTCTTCCTGAAAATACAATGCTCTAGTTTGTTCATCCTCGTCGTCTTAATTAATTAGATTGTCCCGTGATTCATCCTTCTATTTTTCCTCTTATGCCCAGTTGTACGAACCCAGCTTAAGTGGTGCGCGCCACTTAAACCGAGTTTAACCATGGGTCTGGGGTAGGTTTAAACTCGGTTTAAAGTTAACCGCGGTTCGTACAACTGGGCATTAATACTTCAACATTCCTACAATTTTAAGTAAACCTTGGCTGAAAGTTCTTAACTCTTATTTTTTTAAAGTAATTTAAGGGGCCATTTATGCGAAAGTCATGTGCAACCGTTTTCGGACGATTCCTGTAAAGGGGCGGCCGAATTATTAGCCTCAGCGTCCATACATCTACTTCTGTCACATACAAATTCTATACAACCTAACACTCCAAACCTCACACTCTATAATAAAAAATACACATACGTTGTGGTCCAACGTACACTTGTCATCTAATCTCTTCAGACTTGATAACCTCACACTATATAGTAAACATATTATTTTGGACTAACTTTTCTTGAGCCGCTCAGTATTCTAAGGCAAATATGTGGTGGAAATTATATTGTACTTGCTAGTAGCTGAGGAGCTGAAGTGAAGTGAACGTAACTTATCCTTGTTCAAAATATTTATTCTGGAAACACACCTAAATTGATGAACTTTTTTTTCAATATTGGGAATTAGACTTGTCTAATTGTGTAAGCAACAACTCAATTGCGGTTTTGCAATAAACAAATGAAATCGGTCGTAATAATGAAATGCACTCTAAGAAAATTGAGTCAAGGAAGTTAACCGTAGATAAAATTAAGCTCATCTCAACTGTAAATAGTGGAATTTTATTATTTCCGCCGTGTTTCCACTCCGTGCAAAGTTTAATGTGAGTGGTTGGCCAAACCAAAATATGCAGATTCTTTCTCGTAAATTGGCTATAAGATATTGATTCATTTTGGGTTATTATTAACTAAAGAAACCCCAAAGGATCCTAGATCATTTGATTCCCCAAAGGAAAACTAAATCAGCCAGTGAAATACTTCAACCGAATTCGAAATGCAATGCAAAAGAAGACTCCCTTTGCTTAATAAACCCAACTCCAAAAATTACCGATTCAAAGCTCGTCAATGTGGCGGTCCAATTAAAATAATGAGATTGGAGTTTACCTCCAGCGTTTGAACTTGTATGTTCTGGGCATTTCTGAAAAAAATTAAAAGTCGAAGTCGCTTCAGTCAGTCCCTCAGTTTTCTTTACCATTTCACATTGTACAACACTAAGCTACATATAACTAGAAATGGAACGAAATTCTGTTCAGCAAAGAAACCAGGCTCAGCATGAGGGCGACTGACTCTGAGCATTACCCATTGAACACAACCCGTTTTCTTCTCTCCATATTAAATATTCAAGCCGTACTCTTGACGTTTTACTCATAAATCAAACTCCAACGTTGTAATTTAAGGAGAATTATAATTCAACGGAGGAAGGAAGAAATAGGGGGGATAGAATTCTGGTATTCTTATTAATTCAGAGCCGTACATGGAGCTTGTACATATCGCTATCCCTGCCTGTACTGTAGATCCCGTGACGTGACGCGACTGAGCAAATTGAAATTCCCAAGGCCCCTCATTCCAAAATTACTATTTCTATAAAAACAAAAATACCCACACTCGTTACAGAAAATTATCAATTCAAAAATGAGTTCCGAATTAATTCTCTGAGTTGGTAATGACTGGTGCTGGGAAATTACCATTCACGGATGTTGAGCGAATGAGCTTATGTTTAAGTCAGGAGTTGGGCTGAGCAGATAGACTACTGCATGGGTTAAACAGAATTGCGTGTTCGGAGGTAATTCAGGTTGAAAATTCTGTTGTGTATAATTAGCGACGACGGAAGTTGGGAGTTGGGAGAAGTGAAGTGGTTTGAGCTGGGCAGAGATAAGTTAGCGTTCTGGAAAAAAAATGTGATGGATTTTGATTTTTTTGTTTGAAAATTTAGCGGGAAATTTGAATTTTTTTAGCATATTTACGTTAGATTCGTATGGGGTTGTAGATTGACATATTAGAACGCAAGTATATGTTCCCGACGACGCTCGTATCGTATGTCTCACGCAAATAACGCTAAAAGCCCTGCACGAAAAAAAAACCTGCAATGCAATTCAAATCAACTATAACCCAGGAAACTGAATACACCCAAGAGTAAGAGTGTCCACCCAAGGCCATGACCAAACATACACGTCCACATTTACATAAACATTCGTATCTCATTAGAGACTGGCTATGCGACATCAGAGCACGACGACGACACTAACTTAAACTCTGAACCCTTCTTCAAACCGTCTCCCTTTTTTGGTCAACCGAGTACTCATAGTGAAGCACACCGAAAATGAAAGACGACGACTCGCCGCAGCAGTCCTTTTTTAATTAAAGAGACTTGGATGCGAGATTTGGAGAGAAGTGGAAAAAAGTGGACACAAAGAGAACCAGTTTTGTGACCAGTTTTTTCCGTGTGCTGAACAAAAAAAAATATTTTTATTCACACAAGGTGAATGGATTTTGAGAGTTGGAGAGTGGAAGTGGAGACTAATGATCGGAGATGCTCTTTTGGAAATGATTTTTTAGTGGTTTTCCGCTCAAAATTTTGAGCAGATCATTTTTATGTTGCAAGATTTTTCATACTCATTCATTTGAGGTTTTGGGCCGAGCGGTGGAAAGTTGGGCGTTTAATTTTGTGGGAAGACTGCGTCGCGGGCATTGAGTTATATATACATTGCGTTGATTTTGAGGTGACCCCCGGTGGAATTAACTGAAAAATATGTTTCCTGTACGAATTGTACTGAATGGGTGATGGGCTCAAATGGATAGCTTGTCCCAAACCCCCATTTCATTTTCAAGTTATTTTGCACTTGATTAATGCCTAAATCATTCAACATCCAAATCGATCCCAGTTTAGACTCTGAAATGTATTTGTACCGTCTGTCGCAAAATGTGGTGGTCAATTTGCTGATTGAAAATCAGCAAATTGACCACCTCATTTTGCGACACACGGTATTTGCTTTAGCTCTTCAACCATTCAAATGAATTTTATTCAAACAGGTGACGATGAAGAATTGTTGCTTAGGTTTTGCTTAGGAAGCTAGTTTCCTTCACATAGCTACAGGTTCATGGTTGTGCTGTTGACTTGTTCTTATTGTAGGAAATATTACGATTGAACGTTAAATAAAAATTAACTTTGACTCTCACTTTGACTTTTCCATTTTGAAAATTAAATAATTGTAGTGAAATGCGAATTTAGGATTGATGCAGGGAAAATATTTTCCCTCGCACTCGGTTTCACTCACACAACTTCCAAAGAAAGAGCCGAAGTGAAATTATTCACTTAAGCTCTTCATTGAATACTTCTAAAGTAATTCTGCCGCAATAATTCGAAATCATTTTGGCTGACAAGTGAAAATAATGATTTAGAGTGACGACGCCACAAAGAACGTTACTCAGCCGTTGTATACAATTTCCAAAATTCCAATTAATTTAGCAGAATTAGCAATTCCTCATCACCCGGTTAAATCATTTCCCAATGGCTCGACTCAATTCAGCATTACAACTTTAAAAACCCATTTAACTACCGACACAATATTCCAAGAATCCACCAAGACCCTTTATTATTAATACCCGTACCAATGCCAACACTCAAATCCCAATTCTGTACACAACCACTTGACATTTCCATTTTGACATTTCAGACTCAGGCTTCCCCATTCCCATCGTGCTTATAATTCACTTGAAAGATGAAAGGTCTCCTCAGACTACATACAATCTGCTATGCTACAAGGTTACACAGTGTGTCGGATCGAAGTGAAGGAAAGGAGGAGAGGAGAGGGAAGGAGCGATGGCCGACTTGGAGTAGTAAGACCTGAGCTTGAGCATGAGCGCAAGCGGCAGATCTGCTCAGAGCTTCAGTTCTTCAGCTCCTTCCCCTCCTTCCTATTTCCCCATTGCGTCAACCACTTCGACTTCGCCTCTCTCTCTCTCTCTGTCTTCTGGACCGGTTTGATTTATTGCCATGACTCGTTCGGTTGCGAAATGATGCAGAACTAGGCACGGAGGAATCAAAAACTATGTGTTGAATTACGAGTTTAAATTTTTATTCGATGGAAATATTACACAGAGACTTTCACACTTTTCATTCCGAATTTCGCATTTCGTGGAGTATTTTGATTCATTAGAGTGTCTCCCATTCCCTATAATGTGGGGTCCTCTTATTCCCCAAAATCAAATGATTTATAGATCATATAGATGATCTCCCATGCATCTAAAATCTACAACTTCATTCAATTGTCAAAGTCCGTCATCGAATTACGACAATGAGAGAGTGGCTATAAATCAAACATACCACCCAGCACGGGGTCCAAAATAGAGTCATCCAAATAAATCAATTTCCTCTTGTCTTCGTCATCGCCCACTTGAAAAATTAATTCGTTCCCCATGCCACTATTTTGAACATTAGATGAACGGTAGTTGGGGACGATTTTCATTTTGTGGGAGTGCCGGGAGGGAATAGAAGGGTACACAGTTTCATGGAGAAACGAAGCTGGGAAATTTATGATATTTTGTATAAGCGAACGGGGAAAGGATGAATGTGTGTCCATGGCATTTTGAAGGAATCAATGGTTAGGGTTGTGGGTGCAAAAAATTTTGGCAGATATTTCCGGAATTGTATTTGTTTATTTGGATCTTTATTAACTCAGAATTCTGTAGGACCGGTAAGAACTGAGTGCACTGTATTTGCCGTGAAAACGATACATCCCTAACCCAATCCTGTCCTCCCCGTACATCAACAAGGAGACGCATTGGAGACATTTCGGTCCAAAAGGTCCAAAGACAAAACTGTTCCCGGGTCGAATCCAATGGGTTGCTGTCAAGTGTGATTCAGTTTTACAATGATGCCGTGGACAATTGGGTATGGTTGCACGGATTCCACTTAAACTCTGCTTCCCTCTATGATCATTAAAATTGGCCGTAATGAGGCTTTAGGTAGCCTAAGGTTTGGTCAATGATTCCATCTAGGATCAATGATACATCCTGCTAATACTACTAGTCCGGGCCCACCCTGTAGAACAATGTGTATACACTCAATAGCATATTAATCCCAATACACAATGCATTCTGACTTCGAAAGCATTCAAGTAATTCGAGTCAGTCACAATTTAAACAGTTTAGTTAGAGTCGGTTGAGTCTTCAGCATTATTGTTTAGCATAATTGATTAGATTTGACACTTGAATTCTGATGATTCGAAATAGGTTAAGCATAGAGTGATAATGTAGTAGTGACGCGCTCATCAACGATATTCACCAAGTCAAAACGGTCCAAATGGACGATCACTCACTTTTCTGCGTTAACTCCTTCCAAAATCCCATCGACATCCTCATCGCCCTAACCCCGTAAGAAACCCAACCCAAAGTTTCAAACACAGATCAGACCCGTTGTAATTTCAGAATCCCAAATAACATTTCCCGGGCTCAATTCCCTCAATCCCAATTCCACCCGAAATTCTCAAGGCAAAGCATGTCCGCTGGTAATGACGCCCGCGTGAGCTGAAAGTACAAAAAAGAGAATTTTGGTCACCGTTGAAGGAATGGGTCTTGGAGTCTCGATTACAGGGAATGAATTTCTTTTTTTCTTTTTCTTTCTTTTTCGTGGTTGGATTGCTGTACGAGTACTTGAATGCTAGAAAGTTGGGGTTAAGACTAGGGGTCTGTATTACAATCAGCAGATTAGGCACATTTCAGACACAGTCAATGTGAATTTTGAAAAAATCCAAATTTCCAAACTCAAATCCCATTTTCCAAAAAGCCCATTCAAAAGTTTACCTCTACTGTAGAGCTATAGCCCGGTCCCCCGCCCCCTTTATCCAGCGTCCCCCCATTACCCATTCCCAAAGCAAACAGTTTTTTTTTCCTTCCCTCCTTTTCTTCCAGCACTTTCTCCAGAATCACCAACTCAAAATGTCAAAGCTCAATGTAGCGTGTGGAATCGATTTAGCCTGTCAAGGCATGGGAGCGATAAAGGAGAGCTACGGTAATTTATGGCCGTCGTTAAGGAAGAGAGAGAAAGCGAAGTTTCAGTTTGGAACAGTTTTCGTTTTCACAGCAGAGAGAGAGAGAGTTTGCAGGGGGGGGGTCGTTAAGAAGGGAAGGATGGAAGGGATTAGGGGGGAGGGTTATACCACTGACGCGCACTGTAAGAGAGTGTTGTACGGGGTGCAGCAGAAGTGATGATGGTAGTTATTCGGCTGTGATTGTGATTATGTATTTGTGGATTATTAGATGTCTTACGGAGCACTCCGGGAGCAGTTCCTACTTCGGAGGATAATCTGGAATTGAGCCGAATCACTTGAGTATTATGTTTGGAATGTATCATGGTTCATTTTTTGAAAATTTCTTTAGGTGGTCGTTTGTAATTAGACAAACATTTCCTGGTGTGAATTCATCGGATGGGACAATGTGACCTGGGGCCAGCTGAGACGTTCCGAGTGTCGACAATTACAACTAAACAACAAGTAGTACCACCTTTATTGTCTGTTGACGATCATTGGGATTGGCCAAGCTAAGGTTGACGCAGTAAGTTCATTCATTAACATTATTTCAGTTTTGGAAAGTGAACAGTGCGAATCAATTCAAATGCTCATGTTCCCAATTTGACATTAACCGCCGATTTCAATCAGTTTACAGGTGTCGATTCACCCAGAGAAGCTAATATCTGATGGGACTCGCAAATCCTTTCCAATCAAACAGTGGCCTATCATCATTCATCTCCTCGGCTGGAACGCCAACTCTCCGTCTGCTCGAACCACCCTAAACCACTCCAACATTTGACGACCCCAGAATTATGATCATTTCTATTACTCCGTTGAGTGGGTGCTTCCGGGTTTTATCTGATTTTTCCCTCTGAGGATAAAATGAGTGGGTCAAGTGTGAGAGTTATGGCGTTGGTACAGATTTGTTGTGCGGTTCGAGTGTGTGAAACAATCGGATTGGGTTGTAAACAGCAGCAGTTCAAACTTTAATTTCAGGATCAGACAAGATCAGACAATTTTTGAGGAATGACAAAATGAGATGAACTTGTCCGAACGGATATCAGATTGAATCATTCATTGGTGTAAAAACAATCATAGGGTTTGTGTTTGAAGTCTGGACTGATGATTGTCCGATTCCTACGTCAGATATCTGATCAGAGTCTCATCAGATCTAATCCAAAACCTTTCCTTTCTTCTGTGAATGGAGAGATTAACAAGCGGAGAAAGTCCGTATAAAAATGCGTGGACCATTTCCTATTCTAAAGACCTGTTCATTTAACCACACCACCAAATCACCCAAAATCCTAACCCTCCATAAATCCAGAACACTCTCTACAGTCAAATTCCAAAATCCGAAGGTGTCAACTGTTTCCCTCGTCAGCCTATCTCCCAACTCGTCAAACTTTACGACTCATAAACCCAAGCGTTTACGACTGAGGGACGACGGTTAACCGTTTGAGTGAGTGGAGTGGAAGAAGACCTCCATCCCAATGCATATCCATACAGTTACGGGTTTGTTAAATACACATGACTCAGTTGACGACTCATTTTACAGCCTTAGTTTAAGAACCCATTTGTCATTTCGTAGGTGTGAAGTACGATTAAATAAAGATAAAGACTTATGCGCCACACTGTACGAGACAATGTCGGAAATTCCAAATCTCAAGTCAAAATTAATTCAACCCATTCCAATACCAACCCTTCCACCCCCAAAAATTCCTCCAAATCCACACACAAAGTCCAAAGAACCCAATTACGCGATGAACCATTCTATCTAGTCTAATTGGACCACGCCTTTTGTTCCATCTCGTCGATCGGAAGACAATCGAGTGTATAGGATTTTCTGCTTTAGAAAGAAAAGAAAAACTTTGTGTATAGTCTCTACTACTACTACTCTAAGGCAAGATTTACGGCCAACCATTTCCTGCCGGAGGTCGGCAGGGCTAATGGCAAGCCCTTTGGCTTTCGCGAGTAAAGTTTAGTCCATTAGTGCTGTGCTGTGTGCTGAGGGAAAGTTTCTTTATCAATTCTAGCCTTTTTGTACGGGGTGGTTGGAGAGTTATGGAAATCTAAAGTATTTGAGTACGGGTTACAGGGTGGAGCAGAAGCTACTCGCTGGATTTCAAGCACTCCCTGATTGACACGTCTCACTCAACGTCACCCCAATGGGTAAACAAGTGCCCGATAACCCGAGCGAATGGCTTCAACAATTCAACTCCTGGTCGTGGAAATCAACAGTAAAATTGTTTAGGGCTTTAGGGTGGTTCGGAAATATGGGGAGTAGCAGAGTTCGAGTACGAGTTAAAAAGAAAACCTCATTCTTGTTACCAGATGATATGAAAAGATTAAATAAAAGTAAAAAGTACAAAACTGCTCGAGCAATGCGTTCATTACAAAATCAAAATCATTGTGTTTCAAACCAGTAGTGTAACAAGGCCTCCTATTGCTTAATGAACCATTAAATTTCGCAATCACAACTTGCAATCAACGTGTTGTTGTAATTGGAGGTTAATTGGGTGTCCGGCCTTACACTGACTTCCAGTCTTCTTTACATGTGTGGAATTAAATTCAATTCCATTTTCAAACTTCGTTTTTATTTCCGATTCGATTAAGAACTGATTTTCACAATTACTCTAAATTCCAAATGGGAACGCCTTCCTTCCGTCATCCGTCATTATGTATCCATAGCTCCCTTGAGTAAATTGCACGCCTTACACAACATTTACTAAAGAGTGCCTCTCGATTTGTCAATCTCAGTCCCACTTGCTTAATCATGTAAATCAAACACACAGATTCCAGACGGAACGCCAGAAAAACGGTTATTCCCAAATTGTAAGGAATACGATTCAACCGGTAATTCATCCGTATTCCTAATCTTCAACGATTAGCCGAAACCGGACAACTTCAATTCAATTCATTAAAGTGTATCTGATATCTTGCTTAATTCAATAGACTTAACCGTTATCCGTAACAAAAATTTCCTCTGCGTTCCTATACATATGCTCATTGAATTAAACGAATTGATACAATTCATCAATTAATTTGATAGCTATTTTGCTCAACTGAACCACAGCGAACGCAACGGAATACCTGCGAGAAAGAACTATAAAGTAATTTTGATTACATAAGCAATCATTCACATCTTTTCTTAATGCACAAAACATTCAAAAACTTAACCGTCATCAATCAAATGGTTCATCTACCTTCTTATACATATGCTTATTGAGTCTCACATATTTATCATGTAATTTGTTAATTCGTTAACTATTCCGTTCAACTGAAACACTAGGAACACAACAGTATAACACCGGAATACCTCCAAATTATTCATTCCCACAATTTCCCATTCGCCCCATAATACAAGTATCTCTACCTCCGAAATAATTTTTCCGCCTTGGAAAAACTAAGCTCAAAACATATTATTCGAGAGTAGTTTTAGCCCACCGTATATGAATAAAAAGCATCGATCGCAAGGAATCGCCGGCCCAAAATTACGAAACCAAACGCGAAGAGTCAGAAATGCGTAATTGCCAATTAGTGTTAGGGAATGGGGTGGGCGAAGGTAGAAGTGGGGCCACGCCCGGTTTAGAATGGATGAAAAGGACTATAGAATTTTTTGTATTGTTTATAGGCACGGAATTTGTTTTTTTTTCTGTTGATTGATAGGCGCTTTGGAATTTTGTCGAAAGGATATCGAGTCAATTTCAAAAGTTTAACAGGATTGAATTATGGAGTTTGGATGCCGTGGGAATTTAGAGGACGCGAGGGAATGGACATTCTTTTAGCGGACTAACCTAAAGGAATCCGATTGACCGAATGATTGGAAATCTGCAATGGCAATTAAGCTGGGTTTAGTCTTACACTTTCGTTCCCATTTCATTTTCACGTCACTTTTCAATTCGCCCTTGGAAACAAATTTTTAAAGTGTAAATGAATTGAAATTAAATACCGTCATTTGACATTTCACTGCTTGAAAGTTGACCCGCCGGCTCAACTTTCAAAAATGTAATGAAAATGGAGTGAAAGCATTAATACCCGACTATTTATCACGTGAAAAATGACATGAATGGAAATTAAAATTGAAATATCGTCAAAGTATAAATCCAGCCTCCCAAACATATTTAAGTGAAGGAACCCAGTTGTTGAACCCAGAAGATTCTATTTCACCAGGTATAGCATCCCGTGAACCATCCTTCCATCAATACTCCACAAAATAATCATGTCTCAATTAAAAGTGAGTCAAAGCAGTGTGCATTACTTTCATTCTGATGGACGACGATAAATCTTATGCTTGTTAGGAGCCTTGGGGACGAGCACTCAACGATCATGTGCTCAAATGACACTAAAATGCTTCATGTTTTCCATGCTTTCTTTGGTTGAGTCTGCTGTACTATTTTCGGAGAGAAAGTCGGTCCCGCACTTCGTCTCCGAAGCAGAGATCTGTTTGGTGTCGATGTCGTCAACCAAATTAATCATAAAATTCATAGCAGATTTAGATGCTCATTCGCAACGTTTCAGTTCCACATGCCGCGTGTCAACGGGAGGACTCAAAAACTGGCTACAAGAAATTAGCTACAATTCCTTTAACTCAGCCCTAAGACTGAAAACTAACAAGATCATCTCAATTCTTGCTCTCAATTCTGAAATTGTTCAAGGGAGCAAAACTTGAACGAACTTTCAACTTCTCACTTACTCAAGTGGGAAAGGACAACGTTCCTTGCTCAGCTAGAAATCCCACCGAAAAATTCACCTCTAAATCAATTCCACAATTTAAACTTAAGCTAACCTCCGCTTGACCCAACCAAAAAACACGGTGCCTAATTTTGATGGACTTGTTGCTGGCTTCTGCTCCCACCACCACTCCCTATCTCCGCCGTCAATCTGAAGCACTAACCCAGATAAGCGCCCTAATAAAGTCAAATGTCGTAGTTTTTGAGCTGTAAAGTGCGGCCGTAAAATATTTTACGGGCGGAGGACGGCGGAGGGTGGTTCGAGGGGGAGTATGCGAAATTTGAGTTGAGTAGCACTATATCGTACTCATTGCGCCACCCTAAACCCCTAACCCGTTCAACACCCCACTTAACGACTCATAAAGTGGACGTCGGAGCTAATTTTGATTGACCAATTTTCGGTTATCGCTGTTTACACTTTGGGAATGGGGGAAGGCACGAGACATTGTGATTTGTGAGCGAAGTTTTGTGTTTGCTCTAGTTTACCTGCGGATTTCTACGGGAATTGAATGTTAGTTTGTTAATTGCTTTTATTACGGTCAAGACTTTCAGCTCTGGCTGTTGTCAATAATAATGTCAAGTATAATTACAATTATTCCTATAAAAATATCAACCCGTAAATAAGAAAAAAAACGGAAAAATCTACCACCAAAAAAAATGAACTAAAACCTAATAACCAAAAACCTAAATCCCCATTAAATATTTCTCCACCATAACGAAAAAACCTAATAACTCAAGACTCCCTTACACACGAATACAATCCCAGCGGGTCTTGGTCGACTGCCAAGCCAAGCCTCCGCTAATTTATGTACATTTCCTACCCAGTCATATACACACCAACTCTTATTAATATAATTTTGGGGTACGGAGCCGAAAAGGGTTAAAAATTCCAAGGAAAAAGAGCCAGAAAAAAATATCTCATTACACTTAATCATAGCTTGTCCGCTGTTCATGCGGGAAAGAGCATTACAATGTATTGGACGCCCACACTGGCGTTATGGGAGAATTATAATTGGTTGGATTTACCCGCTGGGTACAAAAAGATTCTTGTGTGGAATTTTCGTTAGGCTTTTGCTTTTCGAGGGACTAAAAAAGTTTTTGTTCATGTGAATGCTTCAGTTGAGACTAAAGGTTGGAGATCGGAAATGAGTGTATAAAGATTGTGTGTTTGGATTTTTTTTAATGGTTTGAGGTCGGAATGAGAGACGGAAGCATGTAGTTTAGTTGTAATAAGATGGATTGCCATTTTCTTAGAGTTTAATGGCAATTTAGACAAAATCAAAGAGAACTAAAAATTAAAGAACTGTGTGCACGGGAGCGTCACTATGCTAGACTCCACTTTCACCGTCTTCCGGTTCACATTACGCATCCTCGTATGTTCTTTCTGATGGACATTTTCACAGATTGACAGTTCTGCCCACGATCCTCAGACGAACATCCTTCATAATTACCAGCCAGGATTACTGCATTAAATTTTTAAGGGAACTTCTCTGAATTTCAATCGTAGTCAAGCCAATCGTGAGCTTACGGTGTCCACCATTCAACAAAGGAAAGTCAAAACGGGAGCCCTAACCTAGAGTGAATAGGGAGCCCTTTCCATATTTTACCGTAATCCGGCTCAGAATATTCTTAGCTTCCGTAACGTATTTTGTAACCTTCCGTTAATTTCACTCTCCTCACACCTCTGAATAGAACTTTTTACTGCCCGTCAGTCAATCAATTTATGGAATGTCGTAAGATGCCTTGCATTGGAACATAGTCCCACAAAATCAGATCGACGTACAACCCAAAGTCCCTCAATTCAAACCCTAAACCGAATCTATCCAGAAACACTATGAAATACCTGGACAGAACTTCCTAATGGACAGATGGGAAAAAGACGATCCTTCCCACCTGAAAAAACGGCAAAATAAAAAGAGATGAATCGTTACTAAAAACAAAAACACTAATCCACACAATTTCAAAAATCCCAAGGACAATTAACCACTACCTGAACCGAACAATTGAATCCAACTCCGTTATCCTTATTTTATTCAAGACTGGAATTAATAGGGGGGAAATCCTTCGCTCTGCAAACATAAGAAAGTACAAAAACATCATTCCAATATCTCAAAAGAGAAGAACAGCAGAGTGCACTAAAACCACTCCTGAACTCCAACGGTCCGTGTAGCCGAATCGATTCTTCCTTGGAGAAACTTTCTCCCTATTCCAAAGGAAAAGAAGGAAACGATAAAGGAGAAAGGGCTTGGTGGGATAGATTTATGCTGGCCATTATCCCAGGGAAAGAGAAAGGTTCGAGAAGACTGGGAAAGGCAAAAGCTCGCCGTCGTCGTTCTCCAGCGAAACTTAATGGCTACAACTTTACTTTACTTTAGTCTGGCTGGCTGGGTCCATTAGAAACGGATCTTGGATGGAGAGGATGGAAAAATGTGTGCATGTTGGAGGAATAGCATTGGGGTCCATTAAAATG
>JAQGCB010001097.1:0-16191 GCA_034698835.1 Protaphorura tricampata | reverse complement strand
TTTTGAGTGGATCTGATTTTTACATAATGAGTAGTTTCCTTGTAAACAAAACTTACCAGATTCATGTTGTGCGTGATCCGGCGCTCGTCCCATGACAGACGTTCGCTTGGACGGCATTGGTAATGATGGTTTTGGTCGACTTTGCATCGCAGCCAATGCTTGCTGTACTGCTTCCTGACGCACCTCTATAATAAATCAAAAAAAGATGATTTAGAGATAAAACTATTTCATGTCATACAAACTGTATATAGAACAAATCACTACCGATCAAATACAAATCCCAGTAGGACAGGAGCGTATGGTAAACGTAGAATTGAAACGTTACTAACAGTGAGCTTTATAGAATTAGCGTTTACAAAATTAGAGTGTTTTGTCTCAACTTCAAGCCAAAAACTGAACAGCAGAGTTAACGAGACAATAAACTCACAAGGTAACATTTACTTTCACACATACAGGGTTACAAAAAAATGCATAACCATTTTAACAAAAAAAAGGAGGATTCGGTCATTTTTGGCACGCTAAAAGGGCATTCAACCGTTCAGACTAGTACTTTGCCAGTTGAGGATAAATACATATAATTCAAAATGACGGTAAATAATTGGCGCGAATCTTTCCAGGCCTTTTAATAGCCAGTCGTTTCATGTCGCTACCAAATTAGTCAAGAAATCTTGAGCTTGACCCATCTATATTTCATAGCCTCGGTCGTCATTCGGCCACGTTTAGCACAGTTAAGTTCATTTTAACTGTCTGGGTCACGCCCATGCCGGAATCGAATAAAATCTTATAGATGTGACAAATGATTATATGGATTAGCCACACGACAGGAAGCACAACAACGGAGACTTTGACAAGAACCGCTGGTAAACGATTAAAGCAAGTAATGAATAGCTTTCCAAATTTACGGGGTCCCTAATATTTTCTTGACCACTTGACAAAGGCCTTGGAAAAAAGTTAACAACTACGAAGTCTCACAACTGTAATTAGTAATAGAAATAATGAAAAGTACAATATAAAAATAAATTGGCCATATCCTACAGAAGTCATTAGTATTCAATAGAGTTGGAGCCGGTGGTAGAAACTCTCTTGGATAGACATGCGAGCCAAAATTACAGTGAATTTCCATTAGATTCCACCTGCTCAAGAACTCATATAAATCCTTCCCTCCCATTCGTTTCAAGTTCTCCTTCCTCCATACTCGCTTGAAACAGAAACTCGAGGACTTTGATCCAGGAAAAAGTATTGCTATTTTCTACAAGTTTCTTTTCTTCCAGACGCTTCGCTTTCTTACAATTCTCTACTAAAAAGTGTCACGCGATAGCGAATGGAATGAATAAATAATGAGGTGTAAAGTGGACAGACATGACAAAGCCAAACAAATTGAAAGAAAATGCGAGGGATGAGGGATTCCTTAAGTGCTTTTACCCAAATGAATGCCTTTTCTCATAAATTGTTAAATAAGATAATTTAGACTGAATGCTTCAAAAGACTTAACCTACTTATCAGAAAAGTAAACGTAGGCAATGTCACAATTACAACCTATTATTCCGGGTATTCGGAATATCGAGTTAAGTTATTATGAGTCTTCTTGGAAATGGATCGATTGATAAAAACTTTTGTAGGAAAAGCATACGTACTTCGTACATGTAGTTGTAGTTCAGTGCCCTGTAAGTTAAGTGAAATCAATCGAGGAGGAAAAGTAAATAAAATATTCTCAGAGAGAGTAAACAGTAATGAATAGCATTTGACAAATGCAACTTTTTTTAAATGCATATATTTGTATGTACTTTATGGTACTGACATCCTTTTTACTGAATTGTGTGGAAAAAATACGATGCATGAATATTTTATCAAAATATCATGCTAATGGTTTCTACCAAGAAATTCACTTGCAAACTATACAACATCAATGCAAAACTTCATGGACACTCGTTTCGATTATACATAATTTTTGTACGTCTCATATTATTGGTCCAGAGTCTGCCGTCGCGGAGCACTTCCGGCAGCTCCCTTGTTGGCCAACCAGAATGTAGAAATAGGAACTGAAGAAACATAAGTATTCCGCCCTATTAAAAAACCATCAAACGGGGACCATTTTCTATAATTCTTTCAACGAGTTGAAGAAAATATTGCGCTCACCACTGAAATTCACTGCCAAGTGAAGTACCAGTAGTACCAACCGACTACACAAAATGAAGAGGGGTGTTCAAAGGGGGAAGACAGAAGCAAAAAATACAAAGCTTAAAAATCTTATCTTTCCTTCCCAAACAGTCTTTCCGAATACGAATACAAATACGTTAGCGACTTTGAGAGATCTTTAGGGGAAGGAAGAACAACCACCACCAAGAAACAAACACTGTCCTAATATGTAAGCAAAACAGCTGAAGGGGTTTTACCACTATCCCACTTCATTTTGGGCCAAAACTGAGTTTATATAAAACAAAATGCTCGCTTGTCGGTGTTTGACCACGCTTAATTGCAAATCGTGAAAGTCTTGCTTCTGGTTACAATTTTTCGGACCGCAGAAGATTGATCGTAAAATTCAGCCAGTCTTAACCGCTACGACCTCCTGACCCAACAACAGTAAGGTCTGAGAAGTTTCCATACCGCTTCTGATGGTAAAAGAAACACTTGGTGTACATAAATACGAAACGTAGGAATACGGAATGAAAGACAAATGGAAAATAAATGTGAAAAATGGGAGAATGATGACCGTCCTTAACCATGTGGAAATCATCACTGCACTGCTTTCTTTGGACAGACAGATACTAGTATATTCTACACACAGAAAAGCTTCCTCCCTTATTCTTTTGAAGTATCCCCATCTCATCCGGTGAAGTATGATTCAATCCGAGTTTGAGAACAATTTTTATTGACCATTTGGCCTCAAAACGCGTCCTACGTCCTTTTTTCCTCCCTTCATCCTTTTGATCCAAAAATTGCTTCTACTTTATATCTTAAATTCTTCGTCATGTCAATAGCCCCATAACTTCTTCCGATCGAACAACCGGATTTCAACTACTGAGCAAATTTAGAGTCAGTCTTATACAAAAAAGAAACATGCACCAGCACGGTGGTTCCTTCCTTAGATAAAAACGTTTGGAGGATATTCGGTTGAATGACATCCCGTTCAAGGATCTCATACTTTTAAATAAAATAAAAGTTGAAAGACAAAAAAAAAGAGTTTTCAACATACTATTGGTACAACCAAAGAGGAAAACCACATGAATTTCATTTAAATTGTTTTATTTAGTATTGACTTTAGTTTGACGTTTTCTCCGTTTTTCTAAGAATTGGGGTTAAAATACAAGTCGATCAATTTCAGAGTAGAATTCTTAAAGCAAATAGTCGATAACTTGTAAGCCTTGGTAGTTTAACAGATCTGGGTCATTATGGGAAAATTGGTATCGTTGTGAGTAGAATAAAAAATAAGAGCCTGATTGTTGAATGATCAAATTTCAGTACTTACTATTCAACTATTGAATCATATTTTCTAAGTTGTCACCCTCCCAAAGTCTCCAATAACTCCTTCTTTATTGAAGCAGAACAGAAATCACTGAATGATAAAATGAGATGACGTTGAAGCAAGAAAAAGCACTCAATCAAAAACAGATTTCACGCTATACGACCGCTAAACTTGATTCGCAAAAGCAAAACCGAAGTTCTGTTCCGTATATAGAAAATCTTCATCTACGACAAAACCAGGAGTAGCACGTAGCAAGCGTTGTCGTCGTCTCGTCTGTCACATTTTCACGTCCGGTTGCATATTGCAAATTTTATCCATTATCCTCAGTTCAGTAAAAATTGATATAATTTGAAATTCAGTCTACATCTCGCGTCTGTGTAAGAATCTGGGTTGAAGCAATAATAGCGAGGTCCCGAAGTCGGAATTGAATTCAACCCGGGCACAATATAGCCATCGTACTCAGCAAGCTTAAAATCGAATAAAGAAGAAGAATTCCAAGTAACTGAAACCAATCCCTGAATATCGTCATTTTGCATTACTACAAAAAAAAAGCTGCACAGACAGCAATAAAATTCTACCAATTCATTTTAAAAAAATTACAACCAAATCCTCTCAAGTTAAAACTCTCGTAATTCTGAGGTTCCCCTTGTGAAGGACTTTTTACGAATCCACACGAATGTGGCCCAAGAAGATTCCATACACACGGGTTGTGTTGTAGTTCCAGTTCCATTCCAGCGAAATTGTTGAACCCGCAACTGTGAGTCCGAAAAAACTCCGGGTAGCTGAACCTACATTTTATTAAGATTCGTTCGGTGTACCCGAACTTTTATTACCTTTTTCCGTTTGCCAAAATGGATTCTATTCTGACCTGACCGGTTACCCACCCTGTATCTCTAATACTACAACCGCCTACCCTAATTAGAAACTCGAGTCCATGCCATGAGATATTTTATTGAACTGTGATCGTACGCCAATTGAATATCTTAATTATAGAAATACTCCCAACAATTGGCATTTTCCATATGCTAGATACACACAGTGGTAGAAAACAACTGGAATACTGAACGAAATATTAAATATGTTGGCATAAGCCATGTCTGCACGAGGGATCGAAACCACACTCCACCAACCTTACTTCAAAGTGGTAAAGCCCACTTGTAATACTTTCGAAAATCAAAACAGTGAACTAAAAGTAACGCGCAATATATTTCTCCCGTGATGTGCAATAACAATCCAGAATAAAATTACGATCAAATCAAACAATAAAAAGTCCGACAGTTGAGAAAATATCAAAACCAACTAACCAATAGAGACTGCACGCATGGTTATCCCATAACCACTAGAGCGAACGCGGTGTAAGTTTTTAGTGTGGAGAAAGCACGAAAGGAAAGAAATAGTGGACTGTGGATACAAAAATCTTTTCTTCTACACCATTCCTGAACCATTTCTTTTGTGACAATGGGAATAAAGTGTTGTAAATAACAAGAATGTAGTTAACAAAAATACTTGCCAAACCTACCCAACCCACCTGCCCAACACAAGTAGGCAGTAGGCACGCAACGACCTTACAAGGTGACTCTCCTATAGAGTGAAAGCATAAAAGTTTATTGCACTGATGGTTCCGTTTCTTTCCTTTCTTCTCAGCTCTGTAAGAAAATCTTTCTTGAGAGATTCTTTTTGGCTCACACTACAAGGGAACATCTTCGTTCTGTTTATTTGGTGCAATGCTCAATGGGTGCCTAACATTCCAGACACACTTCGACGTATTTCCTCAATCAATTATGAGAGCATGAAAAGGTTGTCAAATGACATCACCAGAAGCAAACTCGTCTATCCCCTAGTACGAACTACGCGAAAGATTAAACTGGGAAATCATGAACTCCTTGAAATAGCATAAAGAATACATCGAATTTCCGAATTTAACAAACCACCATCCAAACCTACATCAGAGATTGGTTCCCTTGTAAGGCTTCCCACGGTCGTTCACTCGAAAGAAACAAGCCGAGCCAATCTACAACGGGTGAAACATGTGCAGAATTTACAAGGAAGGTAGTCGTAGTATAGTATAGAGAAACTCGAGACCCGAACCGACATAATCCTTATAAAAATGTCTCTTGCATTTTCAAACAAATAAATAACGGGTGCAAGTGTGTACAATGTGGTGGGTGTGAGGAGGAGGGTAGAAAGGGGAATGGTGAAATAAATACATAACAAGACTACTTTCATTCACTCCTCCTAAGGCTTTATCATAAATTTTGAAAAAGTATACCAATTCAAAAGGATCTGTAAGAAGACTTTCACTGACTTTCACTATATAATACGTGGGTTGTGCGCCAACGCTCACGCTCAAGAGCGAGGGTCTTCATATTTCTGAGTTTCAATTCAATTTTCACCTTAAGCTCCAAGTCCGACAAGGATGGCTCAATATAAAAATAAAAAGTGATAAATATCGATTTACAAACAAACCTGAATGGTAACGGCTTTCATTTCTCGTCAATCGTCGATGAGCTCTTCGTTTTGCACGAGTACTTGGACTGGCAGATCCTTCATTGGATTTCTGGGCTGCAAAACCATTATATCAAAAATTAGTATTGTTTAGTTAAAATATTGTCAAAAACAGAAAAAATTCACAGTAAAACGTTGCGTGATGAAGAATGGATCCTTATACGATCCTTACATTCACATGCTTGACCTGTGAAGTCAGTTGCGTAGAAGCCCCTCGAGATTTAATTTGTCAACCATTACAACTACCGAATATTACAAAACATAGGAAACGAATTAAGTGGAGTTGTTGAATGTCTAGAGAGGACACTGAATTCCATTCAATATTTAATCTTACGGCTGCGGTAGCGGTTTAATTATTTTTGAACTCCGGGTCAGTCACCCCACGGCTAAACTAGCTGTTCATACATGTAATGTAAAGCTTCAAATCAAAGTGGAGAAAGTACTTCACCAGATTTCGATCCAGGCTGGTTAAAGCGAAAGTCCAAAGTGCATGGAACTTTAATGAATTTTTAATCAACTCTAATAAATTCTAATTCTAAAGAATTCTTCTGACTCTGACTCTAACACTAACCAATGAGTATCCAACATGATGTGAGTGTACCAAATTCGGGAAATACATATTCCCGGACTCAACTGTCAACCTCAGCTTTGCTTCAAATCGAAACTACGCGAAGAAAATTCACGATTTCTCTAGATAAGAGGAGGAAGCATATAAGTTCGTTCAAATTGGTAACTCCATGGCTAAAATAAAACCGAATCCAGGTTCGCACTTTGCAGATCTGTCATGTTGGACACAAAATCATCAAGACTAAGGCGGGACTTTTAGAAGCCAATACAACCACCGGTGGTCCTCATTATCCCTAAGGATTTAGGTCTGATTCACGAAGGATTACCCAGTCCTTTCAAGAACTTCATCCTCTTTCACTTTCACGCATGAACTCAGCATATCTAACCAAAAAATCTACTGGGAAATGTTAAAAGCCGAGGCGTTGGAACTAACACCTAATCCGACCATCCTACAAAATTGCGCCTGAAAATAATATTTCTGTTTTGCCAACACTTTCTCTTAACTTTTTTTTTGCAACTTAAACATGAACACGTCTCCGACCGACCAACACAACGTTATCACGCACGATTATTATACAAAACTCATTCCACTCCGAGAATAACACTCAAACTTATTATAGAATCAAAAATTCATGAATGCAAACCTCAAAGAAAAGGGAAAAGAGAGAAACTCATTGGGAGGATGGACTGAATACTTCATGGATGGGCTACACGCAGTTTCCCTCAACTCATCTTCATCTTTTAACGTAACTTTTTTATACATAACCCGACTACTGACTCTTATCCACAATTTATCTCCATCCAACTTGTATGTATATGCAGTAATATGTTGGTTTCTAGAGGGTGCCACGAATACATTGTCCGGTAAGCTCTTGCCTCTTGCTCTGAACCACGCTAATTATAAATTGTAGTTTTTCTTTTGTTTTGCGAGTTATAACTAGAACTAGAGCAAATTGCACATAAGACAACCTTACTTCTTAACAACGAAAATTTTTAAATTAAATTAGAACTTGAACATCATGAGCTTAATTTTCTCCAAATTCTTAGATATTCATCCAATTCCACACAAATATTTTTCATGAAAACGTAGGAAAAATTGCGCTGCCTTAGCTCATTAGGCAAAAATAATTCTACGAATTCTGAGACCAGCTGGCACAGCACGCTGAAGTGACGGTGAGACCCTGTGGTTCAACTTCTCCGAATGAATTTAGGATATGATGCATTTTAAAGTAGGCAAGTCAGCTTTTCCCCGAATGGGTGAGTGAATGAGGTGAGATGAATGAAGTGAACTTTCCTGGTGTGTATTTTTCTGTGCATACTATCTTATGCACACATTCTAATTCCACTTCATTTCTACAAACTACTACTGTACTGTACGTCTACAAAAATTCTCAACTTGAACTTACCCAAGGTTTGCTTTGGAATAAACGGAGCCAAAATTCTTCCTCGTTTCTTCTCATATCCTTTCTGTGTTATATCACCTGCAACCAACAATAAATCAAATTAGTTAAGCTATGAATTCCATTCCTACGCAAAAACATTAAACACTTCTTCAATTTATATTCAATTTGACTCCTTCCAACTCATAGTTTTAAACCTCATCTCTTCAAACTTATTTACTCAAGAGTATTTTATGTCCCACTAGCAATTTACTACGTATTACTAAGCACTACTTAATGGGTGCTTCGTTCTTTTAGACCTCACCCGCTGTCGGGAAATAAATAGCTGACGGAAATTAATGCTATTTCCTAGTGCAATCATTTTACCATGTGAAGAGAATTGAGTGCAATATTAACTGTAAACCACGTCTAAATCGAATGTACTTCAAGTGAAAGTACTTAAATTAACAAGGAAGCCACTTTTCATGTAAAAACCAGAAGCACTTTCAACATTGTCATTTTGTATTGTACTAAAAACTTTGAAAGGGTTGGAAATGCTCCAAAACTGTTACGGAAAAACCTCTAAACTTCCATTGAAACAGTTAGACTTATGAATTTAAAAATTAAAAGGACCTGAGTTTTACATGAAACGTACTTTCCTTGTAAGCAGAGAAGAGTTCATTCCACTTAAACTAAAAATAAATTGTAAAATTAATTAAGTTAATAGAATTGAACATTCTACTCTAGTGTAGGAGATAAAATTCATTCCAATATACTAAAGCAGAACCTTCAGCCCAAGACACACTGGAATGTCTATTCTAGAAGTTCATTGAGAGTTGACCGAAGAGAAATGAGGTTTGAGTTCAGCACGAGGACCGAGACACGCTAAATCCTAAAGCTAACATTATCAGACTTGAAATATCTTGATAATGTGAGTCTATAAATCACCCGTCCTAGATATTTACGGCACACAGTAATATAATATTCAGTATAATCTACCCACTTGGTTTGTACGCACGACTTTCTCCACACCTTTCACTCGTAATTTTATATTTGACGTGGCCTGATTCCGCCCGGCCAGGTTCTGCTTCTGCGAACTTTATAATACAAGTTTTCCGTCAAATTCCGACCCTATCTCCAGTTCTTGATCTACGAAGACATTGTTCCACTTATTTCTAAAGCCATCTGGTAATCGTTTTTTTCAATAATTTTTAGACTAGGTAATACACAATACATGTTAGATTTGAAGTTGAAATTCCTCGTACTGATGTGACTGTCAAACCTTCCGAGAATTTCCAATTTGAATTATCCGTGCTGCTACCAGGTTTGTTGCGCTTTGCTTTCCTTCAAACTACATACTATGTTATTCTACGGAAGGGAAAGTATTCCAGTCTGCTTTCACTTTTCAATATCAAAACTCCAATCACAATGTTGTCAACAAATTCAACCCGGGTTTAGGGGATTTGGCTTTGTGTTCATAATGTCAACAGTCATGTAGTACACTGCACTGTACACAAAATGTACTACCTGATTCATCATGGTGCCCTTATTACAAATTCAGAGGTAATATTGTTCAGCTTGTTCCACTTTAGTAGTTCCTTTGTATTATGGATCAAGTCCTTGTCAGACAAAACCAAACAAATCTACAATCTAAGGCTATCTTGTCAAGGAAGATTGTTAAAACCACTAGATCATAGGGTAGGGCACACGTGACCAACCCAATTTTATGGCATGACTAACAAGGAAACTATTTTCCACGTCAATACCATATCTTTTACACAAAAACTTTAGAATTAATGAGAGGTCATACATAAAGTGTCATTCGTGAGAAAGAAACAATCATGTCCAATTTGTTGGCAGATAAAATTGGTGACACGTTTCCACAATGCCCTTCAAAGCATAATCCACAAAAGTAGTTGCTAATGTCACATCAACCGATAGGAAAGTGTCATATTCGTGACCAGTACTTTTGAAACCCCCAAGGTTTTCGGCTACTCTGAGTTTTACAAGAAAAGTAGTTTCCTTGTTAACCTCGTCGCCGTGGTCGTACTTATTGGATCGAAAATAATTTCTCTGTCAGAGACAAGAGTCGAATAATGAAGAACAAGAAATGACTAGGCATGATTTTCCTTTGATCAAAGGTGACCTACCTATTCATTTTCCATGAGGATTATTATTAACTAATGTGACATGATAATAAAATGGAATAAGTAATAATAATGTCAAAGGAATAATAATGTCATGGACTTGTAGATCCGGACTCTCTGCGTCAGAAACTCTCTCACAGAAAATAACCCCATACATCTCTTCCCATAGACACACATACACAACAAGGCTTGAGAAAATGAGACGCAAGGGAATACTTTGCTTTGAGTTTTGTTGAAATATTTGCTTGCTTTTCGCGACTATTCCGCTATACAAGTCGAATTCACACTCTTCGCATTAGCTTAACTAGAAAATACGGAACTCAGGGCAAAACCAAGGCCGTTGCAAATGAAACACGTACCATTCTAACGTTCTTCGTTCTTGTAATTTCAATTAATGTACTCTAGCAATTCCCTACATACCCATTCCGCGAAATTCTTACCAGGATTTCATTGGAATCCGCACTTTCCAGTATAAAATTCGCGATACTCTGAACTAACCAACAAATAGCTGCACTGTCATGTCTTGCAGTTCACAAAATCCATTCCAACGTAATTGAACATTTTTAGCTAACAAACGCCACGAATACAAATGCATATATGAGAATTCATCCAAAAATATTTAAAATATGCAGGATAATTATAAAGGAAGCCAGCAAACAAACTCGTGCAAAATCTGTCCGAAAAAATGCCTGCGTAGAGCGTGTAGCATAACAAGGCCTATAAATCCCGTCTCGAAAAGCCATTGTTATTTACTGCGTTAGTCTAAAAACCTATACGTAGGAGCCCTCAACATACATATTCCATGTAGGGATGTGACTTGACTTTCCCATCATTTCTAGGCATTATTTATGCTTCCAATGCTTCGAACCAAGTTTGCCTTGACTTTCGCCATAAGAGAAAGTACTCGTGTACTGTATGTACGAGGGGACCTTGCGTCAAATTTGGAATCCTCTTAAATATTTTCCCTGCACTACTCACAGTGGAACCATTTCTTCCAAACTTCGTCTTTCCTTCGTCCCACGTTTTTTTTAAAAGAACTTGGATCGAACCCACGAAAAATAAAGATTGCAAGAAGGGAAGTCAATATCAAGAGCGCCGTAGAATAATGTTCCTGTTGTTCAGCTCGAATAGACTAACGAGAACCTCATTTTGGATGTAAAATTTAGACTACAAGAACAAACGTCTTAATTTTGGGTCCAGGTCACAAATAATGAAGATTTCCTCAGCGAACTGAATTTAGGGCCATTGCTAGAAATTTTTGTAAAATTGCATCCGTGCAGTGATCATGACGAAAATTGCATTTTCCACTATACCTCTGTCAGTGACTGACACGTAAATCATGAATAAAAAAATATTCGCCCTCCGACAGAATTTTCCTATTCGTGACCAGGATCCCTGAACTTTACTAATCCGGAATATTTTTTACTAGATTTGAATTTTACGTCCAAATGATATCCCTTGTCTACCTTGGTTCTCAATCTCAAGGCAGTGGCACAGGAAAAGAGGAACAAAAGAATTTCTGATGCATGCACTTATCGTTCCATCCTTCTCAAGAAACACGAAGTCTCGGCTTACATCTGTTCCAGTTTTACATCTATTTTTGATTCTTTCAGAAAAGAATACAGAAAAACAACTCATATCTTAGTACATCTTTTAACATAAAGTTTTATGGTATGACGACAACGCGACGGTTCAATACTTTCAGGGATTTAATTTAGTGCAGGGAGTGGAGGAAGAAAATTCAATTTTTATAAAGTTTGGAGACGCGTGTCGCTGATCCAAGCCTGAATATGAAGTCTGACGGCAAACTAAAATGTGACAGGTTTCCATCATTGGCGAAGAAGTTATGCCAATGATAAAGCCAGATACTTTTTAACCAAAGTTTCAAGAGTTCTGGTTATCGGCGAAACCAAAATCTTAAGCGGAATTCGAATTCACTTTCGAACATTCTTCCGGAATACAAAATTCCAAATTTTACAACTTCAATTTTCTCCTTGCATTTTTACAGAAATTTCTTCAATTTAACAAATCTGTGAATCCCAAGGAATACAGAGAAATGAGAAATTCTATTTATACTATCAAAATACATATATTGATAGCCATCACTACCACCAATTTTCTGCAAAGCTCGATGACTTCCGAGAATACTAATATTGTACCACTGCGTAGTGCTCTAACTTGAGTTCTTAGTACTTAAGTAGAGCCAATTACCCCTACGCGTACCCGGTTCTTTAATTCGGGGGTGAGCGTTCGTCGCCCATGTCGCAAAATGACCACTCATCAAAACCCTGAACTCGCAATAATTTGAAAGAAATATATAGGATTGGAAGACCCAAACTGTTACCTGACCGCATGTATGACCCTCTAGACACCCGCTCTTTAAATAAATCTAATGAGTCCCTACTTCGAACTCCCAAAAAATAATGTCCAGTATTTAATATAGTCTCCCCCATTTTCTGAAATTTCAAAAATGTCAAGCGAAAAAAAAACATCAGAGTCGCGACGTTGCGAATCCTTCGGTTACAATAAGAAACAACCTTCCTCCTTTACTCAAAATTTGAGCCACTCCTACAATTTCCTATCGTTACACTGGAAAACCTTATTCACACTCATTACAAGACCTGGCACAACGCAACAAACCGTGCCAGAGTTCAGATAAACCTCATTTACGGGGTGTAACAGAACATGGCTGGTTATACAAGCAAGATTCGCAATATTCTGTAACTGTTTCAAGTACAGAGACAGGTATTACGAGAGACAGTACATACGACGACAACAACCAAGTCACACTTTTCTCTAGGAAGAACTTATCATCTCCTTCCTTTTCCTTACCAAAAACTTTTCCACCGCCCCTCCTCGCACGCCTCATTAAATTGAGTTCCAAAACCATAAGAGGATTTCCTAACCTGATTTTGGACTCATGTTATGGCTCAAGTCTTTCCCAAATTACCAAACGAAACCAACCCAAACTTGCCTTCTTTACGTTCTACCTTCTCAACCAATCTTAACCGAAAATTCCAACAAGTCTCTTCTTCCCATTATCTCTGCCTAGCAACTCATTTACAGCCTTATGTCTTCTTTGGGATGTGCTCTAGTTTTGAATTAAAATTCAGCTCTCATAATCAAAACTTCCTTCTTGCACTCAATAAATGAACCTTGTAGCGCACGACGGGGATACACCAAAACTTCCTTATATAATGTAATGTAATGTAATGCCATTGAACTTATCTAATGTATACCATATACCACCCTCACAACTAAACCAAGTAGGATTATTTCAAAATCCTTCTTTCCTACCAAACTTTCAACGATAAGGAATGAAAATAAATGATCAATGTTACGAAGTATAATTACAACCAAATCCCTGTAGGAAATAAGAATACCACGCACATTGCACACATCACATTTCTCATTTCCAATTACGTACTACCTTAGTCTTAATTAGATTTCCCAAACCACTAATTTCTCAAATCAATTCCCTTATTTCGTCCAAAATGCGCAGCCAAGCTGAACCGGGAGCTCTCAAGGGGGAACCGTGATACGGGTCTTCAGCCCCCCCCCCCCCAACGAACAATATTTTTGCAATAAAATCCATACTTTCAATAAACGTTTTACCATTTACAGTATTGTACTACGTATAACGTATGTATAACGTTTGTATATCCCCCATTCAAAAGAGAATACACCAAAATTCCAGAAATGAATGAACCATTAAATTTCATTGAATGTAATCCAAAAATACGAATATACACAAAATATATTTTCAGCCTGGAAATCAAATACATAACTCAAATATAAGTTAAGGCATCAACATTTGACTCCATCCTGTATTAGTCGAACACATCTGAAATTCTAGCAATGAATGAGCGAAAAATACATGAATGTATGGGCATTGCTACAGTTGATATACGAAGACTGAAGACACCATGCAAACAAAAAACACGATACTTTTTTAAACCTGGAAATCAAATACTCATTCAATTCCAAACATATGTTGGGGATGCATTGCACAAGCTCACCCTTATAAGCTCCAGCTGAATTTACAGATGCAGTCGTATTATCTTCATCACTTAATTGCTCTATTTTAGTATCTTCCAACTCATAAACCAATTCTCTGACGCTGACACTGGAAATACCTGAATTAGTAAACGTTTAGCATAAAAGTTAAAATACTTTCTCAAAGCTTATAATTTAAAATAGCTTATCTCGTGTGGATCGTGCACTTGGAATGATGGTAATTCATAAGATAAGGAGCATAAGACAGGAACACAAGTCGACAATGTAACACAAATTATTACTTTTAACTTTTAGCAGACCAATTTGTTTATGCTTGTAATTGCTTGCCGTAACTTGTCATGCTAGCGCACCTGTACCTCATGCTTGTCAAATAAACATTACTCATTCCTTTAGTGCTGTTCAGAGCCTACACTTTTCTGAGTTTTCGGATTTCATTTGATTGTCCAGTGAGTTCCGTAATAAAATGGCTTCTACAATTAGTGATATAAGTGGGATCGCCCATTTAATTGAAAAAATTGAGTTTCATCAAATGGAGGCAAGGAAATATACTGACATTTTGATTGAAAAGTTAATGATTGAAGACTGTGTGGATACTTTGGATGAAAAAACATTACTTGGAGTGAAAAAAACTGGATGTCAAAGCTGTTCCAATGAAAGTTGCGGAGCGTGTCCCTATTTATATATAAAAGATGTGATTGTTAGTCGATGGGATATCAGCAAACGTTTTCAATTTACAAACATTGATTTGGATGATGTAATTTCTCATGTTCATGTGAAAAGTGGAGTCTACGGATTAATTTGTACAAATGGAGATTGTGAATTGTCGGGAATTTTGTATGTGGGTGAATCCATTGATATTTACCTAAGAATAATACAGCACATTAGTGGAATTGATGCTACACCTCTCCAAAAAATACATGAACATTTTCGTCAACCTGATCATGAAGGTCCTACGGGTAGCCCTTTGCATTATTTTAAATGGGTCATTCTTGAAAAATGTGATGCAAATCCTGAAGTATTAAGAAGTAAGTATTTTACTATGAAAAGTTTTTCGGATATGCATACAAATTTAGTCATAAGAAAATTATTCTTGTGTTACAGACAGAGAGAGAGAATGGATTAAAAGATTTGGTACACTTCAAATGTATGGTTGCAACATGAATATGCCACGATTTACTCCAGATTTTAAAGAAAAGAAGGAACCGTCATTGAAACAAAAACCAACATCGTTTAAACCGGGTGGTCTTCAAAGAAGGTACATTGAAATGTCTGAGTGATTTAGACTTAATGAAAAGCCTAATTTTGCATTTCGCTTCCAGAGTTGGTATAATTCCTGACAACATTCTGGTTGCTATTGCATTGCTCAACATGAATTTTAAAAGATTTGACCCGTTCAGGGATATTTATGAGGGATATGCTACAGAAATATCTATGTTTCTACAAGTTTTCTTCAAATCCAACACCACTAAAATTTTGCCACACTCATTTCTAAAAAATCTTCGTGAAACTATAAAAATAACAGCCGAACTTGAAGAAGGTGAACAAGAGAATACCAAATGGTTTCAGCATAGGGAACATATTTTTCCGCATCAAACGTACTTAATTTATAAGTTACACCCTGGTTACGAACAAGAAATACAAGACGAAATTAACTCTTGGGCTAAGGAAATATATGATCAACTGGAAGTTGAAGATGAGAAGAGATGTGAATGTGAATGCATCTGCAATAACGATGAAAGCAAACGAAAAGAAATGCAAAATGCAATGCTGTCTTCCACAATTTTGCAAAACTATCCAGAATTTGTCAAGAAAATGAGTACTCGTATTCCAAAATCTAACGCACCCAACACTAGTTTCGAATCGACTGATGAATCGTCATCTACTTCAAACCCACAATCACCATTAGGTAAATGAAATTTAAAGGCATATGGCATTAACTAATTACTACTATACATAAATTTATACAGAAATGAGTCGAGAAGAAAAACTAACAAGGAAGGTCCGGCAAGTGTTGGTCGAGTTGAGTGTCCCCACCGATACTACTTTGAAGACCATCCAAAATAATGGTGTTGTGCAAAATTTTAGATCTGGGAAATGAAATTTCGAATTTTTA
>JAQGCB010001096.1:0-16208 GCA_034698835.1 Protaphorura tricampata | reverse complement strand
GATTTTGTAGTACGAACTTTTAAAAAACACTTGAATAAACAATCCACATGTTTCAATTGTTGTTGGTGTTTCCGTATGCATACTTCGTATTACTGTTAATGATAGTTTTTAATTGACAAAGAGCTTAAGTAAAAGTAACAATAACAAAGAATTTATTTAATTGAATTTAGCAAGTTTTTACTTTTGTTTCAATGATTCATTTTGCGAGAAAAAGATCCACATCATGATAATAATCCTCATACTCAATAACAGTACATCATTACGCCAACAAGAAAACAAAAAAATGAAATTCAATTATCCACTACACACACCCATATTAGCAAATTAAGATACATTGGCTTGACCTGGTTCGATCTTTAACGAAAAATTAATAGCACTATCATCATCACATTACGAGAAGCGCACACCATTGAATTAACTTAAGACTAGCTTCAGTGAAGAGCTCGCCGGCCGCAGGCGAGCGAAAATTATTATATTTTCTAATTACTGAGAAAAGAACAGATTACATCAAGTGTGTAGTGTAATATGCGATGTACGGCAAATGTGAACTGTTTAAATGTATGACACGCTAAAACTTAAAGTTTATGTTATTATCCTATTGCTGTTTTTCAAGTTGTGCATGAATCACAGATTTTCCGTGTAACTCTACTATCGATCACTGAGATTGAAACAACTCCAAGAAGATACAGAAGATGTACGTGTGTATTGTGTATGTGCACCTGGTTGATAATTGGTAAACATGTTGATCTTCTCGACTAGTTCTTCTCTCCTCCTTATGACGTCATAAACTCTAATGAATTCCAGGAAGACACAAAAACAATTGTGTGCTTCTTTTAATTATTTCGTTTTTATTGTCCTCCGAAAGTTAAAATGATATATTTATATTTTTTATTATTTTTCTGCTCTAGTCTAGCTTAGCCTAGTGGAATTTGCTTGAAATTTCACTCCCATCATGACGTCAACAAAATATGCAGGTGCCCTGCCCTACCCACAAGAGCTGGATTGATGACCTACGGTTTGAGGTCATAAAATTGGAACTTCAAGAATTATCAAGCATAAAGCACGCATAAAGTGTAAACTACCCCCAAAATCTGTCAAAAATTCTCATACTAAAATACTACGCACATTGACTACATTTACTGCGAGCATATTTAGAACGGCATAAATTCAATGGAATATTTATTGGCAACCACTAATGCCTATACCATCATTTCGCAAAATTTTCAGTAGGCCAGCCAACTCTTTACGCGAAAGTAATGCAGGTCATAGTTAATCAAGCGTATGCAAAAGTAATACTTTTGTAATACACCTACGAACCGTATATGCCTAAGAGCAAGGCCTAAAAAGATTGACTATTTACGCTTTCCAAATTAGTGCAACACCAAATGTCCCGTTTTATTCATAATTTGCATACTGTGTATGGCGTAGAGTATCAGTAGTTCACTTTAATATGGTTTATGATCACCCAGTATAAGAAGGGAACCCATCGTCGTACAGAGTTCATAAACTTCATTTATCAGCAGTCATTCCTTGAGAAAGCGTAAGGATTTTAATTCAAACCCCATCCATCACATTTACTCTCATAAATTACATTAACTTTTATTTTAAGTAATTTGTTACCAAAAATGCATTCAAAAATAAAATTCTATTATGATTCATAGTACGGCCAAACCCGCTACACAGTCACTAAACATTTTAGCCATATTTGGTGAAAAACGAGAAAAAAAACAACCCCATCCTGGAGGGAGATAAGGGTTAACCAGAAGCAATCCACGCACGTGGTCGTCCTCTAAAATTCCGATTGATTCGAATGCTATAAATAGTCACTCCAGTACATTCATTTCTTATTCATTTATAAGTTCATTGGTTTGGTGGAGCTGAATAAATAAAATTATACTAACAACCAAACTCCAAAATGAAAAAACTTGTAACAGCCGGACTAATCAATCGGGCAGACGAACGCATCCTCCTTTCCTTCCATTCCATTCCATTCCTTCCTAACAAACTTCAAGTGAGACAGAAAGAAAAACATGTCCATAATCAACAGTTTACAAAAACAAAAATCCTTCTTCCACATTCTGGCACTGTGGCACTACTCAAGAACATGCATCAAAACATATCTGTAAAACTCATTTCATTCCTTTAAGGTTCTTCCAAGGAAAAAAAATAATCTTTGAATTTCTTACACAACAAAGTAATGTGTAATTTACAGTAAATGCACTTCTAAAAACTATAAAGTCGAGAGCCCAGCTAGAATCATAAACAATAAACCTAATCAGTAATTTTAACTAAATTCCTCGAGAATTGCAACAGAAAAAAAACAATGATTAATTGATGTTCGTTCGATAAGGCATGGTAAAAAATCCACAAGTATTTTTCTTAGAGATTGTGATGCATTTCCTATGGCTGGTGTACCCAGGGGATTACTCCAGTGAGGAGAAACTTCGTTATAGCCACATGCACACGCCGCGCTGCCGATTGAGGCAAAAGTGCAAACTCCACACGCATAAGGTCAACACAAGTCTGGCTGTCTATACGTACAAAAAACAAAACAAGCCCGTCAAAATGTCACACGTGTGTGTACAAAACAGCCTCATGCATTAACATAGCTGTCTATTAATTTCTCTCAAAACTCAACATTTTTCGTCAACATGGCGAACATCAGATCTAAAAAGAAATTCAACTCATGCTACTTCTAGTCCCGAAACAACACATATAATTTCTAGCACTACGTAGACGATGGTTTGACTTCTGTTAAATCCATCACTTTCTATCATGATGATATACAAATCCAAAAAAAAACCCAAAATACTCGTGTCGTCATTTAAAGTCAATAGAACGGAAGGGACTAAACGTTGAGTGGATTCCTCAGTAGATAAAATAAAATAAAAGTCCAGAAAAATGAACTTCCATTTATTTTCTATTTAAAAAAAAACTGATCTGCTGGTGGAAGTGTGGGTAAAGTCATGACGAACCAAGACAACATAAACTACAACAGATCATCATAAAAAAAACGTAGAGGAAAAGAATAGATAAAAAAACAAGTCCGTCGAATATTCCAAGTCCAATCCAAACCAACTTAAGTTAACTTTTATCAAAATCCTTCCTAACAAAGTTGAGTTGCATTATGTTGGGGCATGAAAAGCCGGACGGACGACCGACCGACATTACACGGACATCAACATTTTTACATTACATCTTCTTGTCTTTAGTCGTAGTCGTCGTCAACTCATTTTTAAGTCATTAACCGGTCTTCCTTCTTCAAGGTCAAACTAGAGCAACAATCAGTCACATAAAAACTTATGCGCTATCTCATTCGTACATTTCATTTTCAAAAACACTACAAGACTAATCAGTTTATTTGGAAGCCCTTCCGTTAGTGTCTATACTGTGATTGAATTGGTGGGGCACGTGTGGCACAAGTACACTGCAGTCTTTCCCTACTACTAGGGATACCTTCCCTGTCTAGAACTTACAAAGCAGTGCGCGAATTAATTAAAGTTTGGCCTTTGTGTAAAGCATGGCAGATTACCCGTAAAAAGTACTCAGGAAGTAGAAATTCCTTATGACACGTCCCAATCTGAATCATAGTTTATCAACTATCACAATAAATCAAAAAAAAAGTGTACACACACACTGTAATGGGGAAACGATCAGAATGAAATTTGAAAACAAGATGAAAGGTCAGAGATCACACTTCAACCCCGACAACCTAACAGTAAACGTCCTACGTGTTTATTCGACCACAAATAACGTCTAAACTTTATTAGATTAGCTATGTCATCAATCAAACACAAATTGAAACTCAGTATTTGCTTTACCCATATAAATGTAATGTCCGTGAGACCTTTTTTCTCCTGATTCTACCTTTGACATTTGACTGTACAAGAATAAGATTGTAGATTGAATACGTACTACAACTATGAGTACGAGACCAACCAATCCAACCAGTTAGATTCAAATTCAACGAAGTCTCAAATAAAGTTAACAACCTTAGCCCCTAAACATTCCGGCCGTATATGGTACGTCAATAAAACACTGGATGCGACAGACAACTAAATCCAATGGTTCCAGTTAAATATCTACGCATAATTTAAAGTATGGGTTGCAATATATTCATCAATTCAACAGCACGTTGTTGTTTAGTCGACAATTCCGAAGCTGCAATATGTTTCAGCAGATTCTGCCCGGAAATGCATATGACGTGTCTTCGAAACCTCTAACAACGACCCAAAATTCTATCCACTAATTAATGAATGGTATTAGTGAAATAGTTACCAAATCATATTTCTGAGTATCGCAAAAATACGTTCAACACAGCTGAGCTCTAAACCTATGTTCGTTTCAAGTAAATTATGAATAAAAAATTGCGAGTACAAGTCGTTTCGTCATTTCCATTCAAAACATCATAATCCTACCCCTTAATTTGCTTACAAAGAAAGCGAAAGCCGCATCCGCATCTTTAAGAAACACAAACCGCCTCTCATATCAAAATATTAAAATAACACTACAAAATACAAACAAACAAAGGAAGCTTAGAAAATGGCATTTATTTGCAATCCTAAGCAATTGGAATTTGTACTCCAAGATATGAAAGATAATCATAATGACCAGGTATGTACGAATGAAATGAAATGAATGGATTTCCTTACATTGCAAAGTAATAATAATGCAATTGCAAATGGCAAATTGACGAGGAGGAAGAAATGAGTAAGCAGAAGAAGAATGTAGAATTCACTTTAAATTAAAAAAGAAATTCTAAATTATTATTATGACTACTACCAAGACTAATTGTTAGGGGGAAAAGAGACAGGAGAATTAGAATCACGTTTTTCACTCTCGTCGTCGTCGGCTTGGCTTGGGATTCACACCTTTGACTTTTGTTTCCGTTTCTTTCAAATATCATTAAAACATTGTAGTTTTAAATCCAACAAAAACAATTATAAACAAGACTAGACCAAATAAATATATGACTCGAGTACGTACGTACGTACGACCAAAACATTATTCGAGAGAGTTGTTGAGCTGACGAGCAGTTGGCAGTTATCAAAATAAAAAAAAAATTTGTACATTGTAATTTAGAAAGTCTGTGGCTAAGCACAGCACGAACTCAAACTACCTGTCTACCTCTTGACTTGATGACATTAAGAAATCTCTTCAGACAATTATTATTAAAATAGTTGCTTCGCCTTTCCATCGTTTTTTTTGGTGCCAGCATTTGTTTAGTGATTGTTCCTAATTTACTTTCAACAACATGACATCACGTTTTGTAAACTTAACCCAATTCTTGCGAAAAACCTGCTGAAGCGACCACCTGTGTATTACGGCCGTGCAGTCCACAAAAGTATTTCTTGACATGACACAAGTTAGAATTAGTAAAAAGAAATCCCCTTAGAGCCTCCCATTAAGAAACATATTCATCGCCACAAATCAGCTAAGAAATTAAATTAGACAGTAGAACTGAAAAATACTACCCTGAATTTGCAGTGTCATTTTAATCTCCGGCTGAGGCTGAGACATATTTCTTTCCTTGGTCAAATAAAAATATACAAGTGTGACGAGAAAAACTGCCAAGTCCTTCTACATGCTATTATTAATTAGTAATTTAATTTACTTCGTCGCCTGCTTGAGTCTGCACTGGGCTGTGAACTTCTAGGAATTCAGTCCAGAGGCTAAAAGCCATTTTTTCTTCTCTCACGCATGCATGCATATCATGTCTGGTTAAATAAGATTGATTATCTCTCCACGAAAATTCCGGCGAACTTCCAATTATAAAATTGTTAGTCGAGCTGAGGTATTAATTAGCCTCGCATTTCACATTTCACGATTCGCCTTTGAAAATATAAAATGTGTTGTCACACGTTTAAGACTGGGAAACCTATGACGGTCATAAAAACCAAAAATGACAAAGACATGCGACAGTGGTGACAATCTCATTCCGCTGACGCAAATATCAGACGTAAGATACACAAATGTGTCAGGTCGAGAAGTTTTTGTGTTTCACAACAAATATTCTTGTAATTTCTAATGATAAAAACAACATGACTAATCTCAATTTCAATTAACATGAAATAACAGCTACTCCTTCTTTATATTTTTGACCAGTTTCTATAAACTCGTTTCTTTGAAACTAAGGCCGCCAATTGTGTGTATTCAATTCTGAAAGAATGAAGTAAAATATCCATCATTTCTGACAAGGACACCTAGAATAGAAATTTATTTTTTCACTTTGACTGGACCACCATTTCAAAATATTTTGGTGAAATATCGATGCATCGTACATGGCTAGACATTTCTTTGTCATTAACTTAGGAATAGCTGATCTGTACTCCCACGCTGAATGATCGGTTCAAGTTCAGGAAATCGTCATCCCATTTACTGCTAATGATGTGGAAATCAATAATTTAAAATTGCAACATTAACCTTGATCCTGCACTCCACATATACATAAATAGTTCCCTGGTACAGTTACTCAATTTTAACAGTTAAATAGGTTTTTGGAAATTACGAAGGACTAAAATTGGTACCTGACACAAGAGCCTAAACCAAGTTACCAAGTATGATATTTGTTTTAATTTTATGCATGCATGCAAGGTTATTCTATACTTTATGCATGAGCCAAGGCCCAATGACGTCAGTGAAATGCAGCTGAACTCTTAACGTAGAACAATAACATTTGACTCATCCTCCTTTGAATACTGAGAACCAAAGGTTGGCAGGGGCAGAAGTATTTGGAATGACGAGGATAATAAGAATTAAAGCAGCAGGTGTACAAATTGTACTACAATTCTGAATAGAAAAATAGATATGTAAACAAAAATTGTACATGTGTTCGTAGAAATGCAAACAATTTCCAGAGCTCAGTTGGCATATTATTGGCACTATCCCAACAAATTCCTAGCAATAAACACAGTAGTCATCTAATTTCCCTATTAATAATATCTAATAAAATGTATAGTTAAATAATTTCTATACTCGTTTGACAAATTGACACCTCTTTGCATTAGGTTCAGTTCAACGTATGATTTACGGATAAATCTGATGGAAGTATGAAATGTGGTATGGAATGGAATGCAACTTTCCCTTTTAAAGCAAACGAGATAAAATCAGAGTCAATAAAAATGTACGTCATTTCAACCCCTTTGAAATACCGAACAAGTGTTCATACATTCACGAAGTATACACGAATGCCACATTTTCAATTATTAGCCGTACATATACTTGTCGATAAAAACCTAACGACCATCCTTCAATCCAAATTCAATCCAATATTAAATGTGTGGACATTTTATTTATACACATTACGATTACGCAGAATTCGATTGAATTGAGTCAATTCATAATCATTGTGACATTTCAACTGAAAAAAATCTATCTTACACACCTAAATCCCTCAAATCACATCCGTTCCTAGCTCCAAAAAAAATCTAGAACAGAAATCTGAAAATCATGCCGCCGTGCCGAATGACAAGGTTTTGCTGAAGGAGAAAGTTTAGCTTTACCTTGTATCGAATCACACAAACAAGGGAGATTCCCTAACTGTTCTGAGACTACGGGATCACTTTTAATTTGGTACGTTCTGTATGGTTCCTTAACTTAAGGCTGGGCCCATGTACAAAGAGAAAACATCCCTTGTCGATCAGAATCAACTCTACATACATAAATACATGAACGAACTATCTTTCTACCCCGTAGCAAAAGCAGAGAGACTTAGTCATTTGTCTGCAAAAAAAACTGCGTATATATAAATAAAACTAGAAATGTATACACATACATCCTTCACTAGTTCACTCCATACATACGCTTACGCTTGGTCTCCCTCGCCTCATGAAATCTCATCTCATCTCATCTCGTTCCAAGATCACCCCAGTAGTCAAGCCCATCCTCCCTCTCAACTTGAATCTGAGAGCTGAACTGAACATGAACATGCATTTTGAATTCTTGAGCCGTACTTGTGCCAATTTTAAAATTGCAATTGCAATCGAGGCACGTTTTCTCATTCCGTATCCGACTAACAAATTCTTTTGAACTACCGCCTCACACAGCCTCCTCCCTTCAATCTTAATCTTCTAACTCCAAATTCTAAATGACATGGATGAGACGTACTGTGTAGTATAGTTTTACCTTTTACGCGTGCACATCAAAAATGTACAGGTCAACATTATGAATCTACCCGATCGAACCTTCGTTTAAGTACAAAGTACAATAAATCTAATCAAAATAATATGCTACGTACGAAAAAATGGCGTGTCAGTAAAGCAAGGCAACAGCCCATTTACAACTCGTTAGACAGGTGTGTTAAATACTCAAACACATCATATTTCAGCAATTATTCATTTCACAGCTATACCTATCAATTTATTCAATTACATTACAAAAAACAGATCGACATGTCATGTACGTGCTTGTATCCTCCAGCACCGCTGCCACTGCCAGTGCCAAGAATTAACAACATTCCAAATTCCTTAAGAAAATATTTCCAAAATCTACAACATCCGATAAGAAAACGGGCGAATTTGTGATAATAGAGATTAACGTTGAAAGGAAAACACTAGATTCCCAAACTTGACATATTTGGCGAATTTCATAAATCAATAATTGAATCTTTCCTAATTCCTTAGTAGTTTCTTAGTCAAAATTAATTGTTTCCGAGCAATATGCAAGCAAGAGGGAAATTTATTCCATTGCAGAACTAGCAATTCAGTTCTTCCGTGCAATGTCGAATTGAGATGCAATGTAAAGTGTAAAGAACCGATCCAACTTTTAACCTAACTCCCCTACGCTGCGTAAAATCAACTTGGCAATGTCAAGGACAAAAATTTTGCACACATGCACACCATACTCATACATACATAAAGTATACACTCATATGTATACTGTACACACACAATTTCATGTCATATGTTATGACAGATGAAAGTTCGTTCATCGAGATACCTTCACCTGACTCAGTCTCGACAAACAACTTTTTCCCATACCGTGCATAAGTTCTCACTCTCTGAAATGGAAGTTATTAATCTCAACCCTATCAACTTTACTTAAACTGAAGCTAACTCAAGTCACAACTCACATACAAGTCGAGTTTTCTGAGCAACAGCAAACTCACTAGAAAGTAGCCATGCAGTCACCTTAAACCTACTACGTAACATAATCTATGCAAAGTTCTATGACTTTGATTCCTTCTCTTGCCTTCCCGGTATATCAGTGTATGCGAAACATAACAAGCCATATGCCATACAATACAACCTAATCAGCTCATATGTCGTAGTCGTGGTTCGCTTGGAATTGTAATTGTATTTTTCAATTTTGCTTTTCTTATACGCTAACAAGGTACTTGTGCTTGCTTTCTCCGTTAAGGAAGTGGAGAAAGTCTATTATCAAAGGAATTCCTCAAGACTCGGCAGACTCGGGTCACTATTTTAAACGCAAACCAAATCACTTTCAATTACGTGCTAACCTCAATTATAAGATTGTCAATCTCTTTCGCATGTCAAATGACAAGTGAAAATCTCTAAGGAATTCAGGTTGGTAATGTCAATTCATTAGTTGAGGCAATTTATTTTATTGACTCAGGAAATTGAAACTCTGACCCTGACTCACTCTGGCCAAGCAGAAAAATACAATGAATACTGAGGAGACGTGAAATAGTTAATTATCTCATTACTGAGGGAGCAGGGTTTGATTTCCAATACCTGAGTCCTTAAGGACGAGTCGGGCAATTGCAAATGCAAATCCAATTAAATGTTAAAAAAGGAAAGAAATTCACTCCTTTGAATTTAATCCAAATCCAATTTCTTGAATCAACATTGCATCACATTACATATGTTTAACTTTCTTGCATTTCTATCTTCCTTACCATTAGGCTATGGCTATGAGAAAATGTAAGAGATAGAAAAAAAAGGACTCGTAGATTTAAATTCCAATTGGACAGGACAAGTAGAGTTCGTGCGTCTTTCTTGACGTCCGACCTCCGCTTTTATGTCCTCGTCCTCCACGACTACGTCCATCTGGACATTTATTTAGCTTTTACTAGAAAAAAAGGAGGATAAGGTTTCACTTTTGCCCATCCATCCTAGAATCCATGTTTTCCGCCTTCTCTGCCTACTCAACACAAATTCAATCAGAAATCACCTAACTGACGTCAATTCATTTTCGTAGGGAGTAATTAAACCGGAAATCAGGACGAGCATTTCCAACTGAACTACAGTACACAGCCCTGGAATAATTTGTTTGCATTTGTTCACACATGGTGATTTTGTGATTCAAAACCGGGTAGAGTTTCTCCGCTCTGATGTCATTCGATTATTTACTGCATGTACTGAACATGAACGTATCTTGATTGGATACCAATAATAAAAAGTACGCGTTTCGAGTCACCTTCAACAAGTTCCCTTAATGCAGAAAATTCCATATTCAACTCTATCAACCAGGATGTCCAAATGACGCAAGTCAAAATATTAAATATTCAGCGCAAATTCGGATCGAGTATCCAAATATTACTAGAATGTCCGCAAATGATTCGCTCATTCCTATTGACGACATATATATAGACGCACATATATTTATTAGTGCTGAAATACAGGGTATCGTAGATTCTAGATTACAGTCCGAAATCGTCATTCACTGATTCATTCATTCATTCATTCGTTATCACGTGAACAAAAGAATTCATGAAAAATGAGATAAACGCTTCATTCAAATTTACGACTTCCGCACGGGAAATCATTTCCCTCCGTAGAAATACGAGGAAAAAGTTTTCACGTCATACTGAAACAATATCCCGAAACTGTTAGCGAAGCGGTCACTTATTACCAAAATTACGGCAACAACTGGGGGTTAAAGTTGTTTTGTATCAAAATTTTAATGAGTGGAAATTAAAATATAAACTACATCATTCCGTCAATTAAAGCATGTCTGTCTGCTATGGTTCATAAATATTCATTACTCTGATAAAAGTCATGTAGGAGAAAGGTAACAGCCTCAGCTGACACTAGTAGTAAGTTCAAAATTCACTACGAAAGGAAAATCCCCGAAATGCTATCTCTTCTTCTAAATGGACATAAATAATGTACAACACAAGTTGTACAACTCTAAACTTTGATAATAATCTGTTCAACCCTGCCTTGCCTTCCTTCACTCTTTACAAAATGACATTAATATATTTTTTTTTCTGATTCAAACGCAGTCATGCAATTGACTTTACACAAACCGCAACGGCAGCAAGCAGGCAAAAACCGCACAGTTCAGTAAGTTTATTTCAAATTACTTTTCCTGTCGCCAACAAAGTCAAAGTCGATGAACGCAATGCAAAAATGTAATTCTGGGAGCAAGAACTGCCCGAGCCTGTAAAATTTCAACAGGAACTCTTGTTTAAAAAGTGAGTTTTTAGGGTGGAGACTCTCATCGTTGGTAACTACATTTCACGCACGCAAAGTTTTACCTCTCATGCAATCCAATGTTTCATTAACTTTATAACATAGTCCCAGTCTAAAAGTACAAGTATGTCCTTTTCCTGTCAACTCATGTAACTCTGAGTAATAAATGGGTAATGAGGAATGACAAAGTCAGTTTAGTAGGAATATAAAGAAAAAAATATTCAACATTGCAAATTTTAATCCTTCACTGTAATCCGAGTCTGAGTCAGTAGTCAGTCAGTAACCAGTAGTCAGGCCTTGAAACTCTTTACATGCATTCTAATTCTAAGGAATTGCAATTGCATTACAAAAAGAACTGTGACAAAATACAGGCCAGACCAGGACAGGACATAACAAAACGATCAGAACGAAGTCAGAGAGTCTGCCAGTCTAAAAAAAACATTTGCTATATATAAAAATCCAACTAACTAAATTTAAATTAACCACAACCTAAAAGTGTTCTCGAGCACTGGAACGGTACAGTCAGTCCAAACCGCAGCACAGTTTATACTTTATCTCTTTGTAATTAGTAATTACAATAATTACTTTATAGGACTTCAGGTGTTCGTTAATACTGGCTGGGCTGACGACTGACGTCCAATTAATTTTGAACTCCGATTTTCTGTACTGCAACTACTGCAAGGCGGGTTGATAAAAATGTGACATGATTTCCCGCGCTCAGAGAGAAATCGTCTAATAATTATGCCCTGACTCCAGCCATGAAATTGGTGCGTGATAGCTAATTAGAATCAGCAAATCAGGTCACCAGTGTCGATAAACTATATGAAAAATATAAACTCTTAATGTTAACCCAACCCATGACCATGACCTGTCCTGTACGGCCCAGTCATTTTATTTATATCTAAATAAACGAGTTATTCGGGCGTGATCTCAATCACTTGGCGAATAGATTCCCAAATAGAAATAAGGCTAAAAAAAGTGCGATAATCCCTTTAGACCCACGGCTGTCCAAACCAGCTGTCAAACTTTATTGCAAGAAAGGAGTGCAGCAGCGGTTCTATTGAAATTACCAAGATAGCGATAACTATTGAAATTACAACTAAGGACATTCAATTGAAACAAACTACAACATAGTACAAGTATACCGTATACCCCCCATCCGTCACCTGACTCTTTCATTATTCGTATGGCACAAGTCAGGGCAATTTTATTGTTGTTGAGGAGATGAGCAAAGCAAGAGTTCCGTGACACGATTCACTCAACCATGGTAAAAGTTGTTCAACTACGCACATTTTTTATATAAAACTACGAATAGAGGAAAACAAAAGAGCAGTCCACCCTGTAGCAATTCATGTGCAATTTTAGATTGTGAAACATAGTATGTACAAGCGTATAACCTGCGAAGTATAGCAATACCTAGTATTATCAATCTGCACCAATTCAAAATCTTCATTCATGGAATAAATCAGTGGAGAGTGTGTTTGTGTCATTTTTGACCAATCATGAACTCCACTAATAGGAATAGGAATGGGTTCAATAATATTATTACACCAAAATCAACTAACAATAGAATGTTTGCCCCTGAGTTCTCTCATTAAGCCTCAATGACGGTAATAAAACCACCGCACCTCCACCTCCACAACACCCAATAATGCCTACGATATTTACTGTCTGTTTTTGACTGGCATTGGAATTGGGAATTTTTACAGTCCTGTCTTCGCATGCAAATGCCACAATTATTATTGGTGCCATGCACACATAGTATTACTGTATAAAAGGAAATCAAGACTTGGCAAATAAAAAATATTCACTTGCCATTGTTGTAAAACCAATCATGGAAAATTTTCCGACGCATTTATCGCTAGACTTTCTACACGCCTGAATAGCCTCTACTACTAGTTAGAATGTTACAAAACCATGCACAGAAGTAAACAAATATTGAGAAATGCACACAAAACCTGCTGCTCCATCCTACTATATTCATTCACAAATTCACATGATGTATTTATGGGTTCCTTCATAGATGACCGTCTCTGCACCTTGTAATTTACCGACAAAGACCATAAAATTAACGGTAAAGAGTTTAAAAATAAAATAGAAACAATTGAAATGTTTAGCAAACGGAAAAATACTGGAGCAGCCAGGAATATTGCGACAATTGAGTCCTACCTGTACTACCGCAAAAATATTGCTACATAGATTCTAACTTAAACTCGACCATTGAAGGCGAAGGGATTTAAGACAAGTGTTTGGGTTTACCGTACCTGAAAATTATATTTCTAAGCTTTGCCAAAATCAAAAATCTATCGTATTCCTTGGAGAACCCTAATCAGAAAAAATCAGCAACTCTCGCTTGAATAAAAATCATTCACTTCACACGCATAAATAAAAATATGTCTACTCTATTTTGAGAACTGCTTGATGTTTGCCGTTTGCGTGACAAGTCAAATCAAAACTGTCCCAAATATTACAAAGTAAAGTAAGTTACCGATCATGTCAAGTATACACAAAAGCCACACAACTCTGAACTGTCATTTTGAGGTTGATGCGACGGACACATGTTTTTGCATTGCATGAACTAGAATTGGCAACTGTTAGTTAACCCATTTGAAAATATGTATAACAAGGAGGGCAATGGAGTGTGCGGTGTGGTAGCAAATATTATTACTTACAATAATCACACTTTCATGACTAAAATGTGAAGTGCTTGTCTACAAAACCCAGCTTGAAGTGTGGTTTAATAAACTCTTTTAGCCACAGCCACAGTACAACCTTGGTTGCTTTTATGACAAAAAGTAGGGCAACATGAGCAGCTGAATGGCTGTAGAAACAGACTCACTGAGACTAAAACTAATTCATACATTATATTATGATTATGGCTACGAGGAAAGGAAGGATGTCAGGAATTTTAACTTCGCTTAATTATAATCCAAATCTTAATACAAGCTAATAAACTAAACAGGAAGTAAATCATCTGCCCTTTTCCGAGTTTCCGACTTACGGAAACATCCATTAAGAGAAATCAGAAAACCTTCATACTGTCGTCAGGATATGAAATTTTTATTGGCCTTTGATTTAAAATTTTTATTGGTGTTATTTCCTTGGAACCTTCCGTATTACACTTTTAAAAAGTTTGATTTAAAATTCCAGCTGCACTTTTGGTATTGAGACTTTCTGTTATTCTTACTCGTAAAATCATGATTAATCATTAATGACGCAATGACACCTGTCGCATACACATTCGAGGTCTGGGTCGTATTAATTTCCTTCAAAATACAGTCCTGTGCCTGTCCAGTAATAAAATATTGACGTACGATATTTTTGAACATTTCTTTCTGCTGATTTTGAATGTTCTTAATTGTAATTTCAACTGAATTATTTCGCTTTTCATTCAGGACTTATCAACATAATTACTTTTGTCGATGCTACGCTAAATGTTGGACTCAACACTATAACCAACTAAACATTCTCCAAACACAACGACAATGCCTTCCTTATCACCAGCGAGTATTATACATAGTTAGACAAGATTCCTTGGTTTGATAGCCTAACATCAGTAGTTGGAATGGTAAATGGCAGTAGCAGTAGCACTGACTAAACTAAACCCATGGTTCCACATCATAAGAATGTTGGATCAATACAATACATTCACACTCTTACTACTACTACTATAGTCCAGTAGGTAGGTCACAATCGTACACACAACCCATGGAAGGAGTTAGTGAACCTCATCTTTACAGGACATTGTCCTCCCCTTTTTTCTTCTATCTTCAATAATTTGAACGTAGCACAGAAATCTCATAGATGAAGAACATTATTAACCATTCCACTACTAACTACAACTTACATACTACTTGTCTTACGGTTTTCATGAAACTCTTTCGTCCCCTAAACCCTTGCCAGTTTGACAAGGGAAAATGCAAGACACCTCCTCATTCAATTGTAATCCATATGTGAAATCTGTACAACAATAATGTATTCAAAAAAATCCATCCTATTGTTTTAGACCCCACCACACGATTCCAATTTAATTGACTGCTCTACATAAATAAATGTGCACAAATAACTGTGTTTCGTGGTTAATACCATCAATGAATCGGATGTAGAGGAATAGGAACGGTAATTGGATAATATTTCGAGGGATCAGTAGGTGATAGATAATTGCATTGCAACATATGAAATGTGATCAACTAATTGATAGTCGACGGTTGACGTATTTGCATTTGCACTGCAAAGAGCTAATGAAGACAATAGACAAGTATTTTGTATTTATAAATAGCCACATTCATTATAAAACCCACATTAAGAAAACTATTCAGAAATCAGTTGAACTGCCCATGTAGGAAAAGGAAAGTAAACATAAACGTAAGTCTGACGTAAATCGTAATTAAAACTCATGTACAGGAAATTAATTATCTATGAAAAACTAATCACTAATGATCAAATATAACAATCCTTAAATATAATTATAGTTTCTATTATCTATTCTATTCTAGTAAAAAGAGTGATCCTCGAGTACCTCGAGTTCGAGTTGCTATTTCTCTTTCCCTTCCTTCGCCTGTCATTTGCAAAATAACCTAACATTACTAATATGGAGTACAAAGTCAAAGGTGATTTTTTCGGTTTCTGAACAGTACCTCATTTTGGCAGTAATGAAAAGTCATAAAATACTTAGAAAAATATAAACAAATACAAAATTGTCAAAATTCAAAACGAGTCGAGTCACATAAAGGTGAATTTAATGGCATTTTGACTGGGAATGTGTGTATATCTACGTTTTGTGCAGACAGAATTAGAATTGCGCAATTTTGAAATTCGATAGCCTCTGCCTCG
>JAQGCB010001095.1:0-16225 GCA_034698835.1 Protaphorura tricampata | reverse complement strand
AGACTGTATACCACAAGTGTAACAGTCCGGCGTAGATGGCGCTGCGATCGAAGCAGCTACCTCTTGCCTGACTTGAACCCAAGTTTAATGTAGTAATCAAAATAATTTCACATCTTCCTTATAAGGTAGCGACATGCTACTCAAAAAAAAATGAATTTGCGAAATTAATTTAGCAAAAAATGTGGCAGATAAGGCAGTGTAGTGTGTGGTGAACTTTTGGCCCTATTGCACTGCCGCGCCGGAACTATTGACTTCACAGCCTGGCGCCTCTAAAAGTACTAACCTGAAGCTGATTAAGCTTATCTTTGTCGAAATGCTTTCTCCCTCAATTTTTATAAAATTGCGATAGGCCAGCCGTCCTTGTTGGACATTGGACAATGTGTGTCTTCATAAAATTAATTATGTTCCGAATGAATAGATTTAGCTCAGCTGGTTGGATTTGGATTGGAATCCAGTTCAAAAAGTTGTCATTCATACAATAAGTACATTCTAGCTTCAGCACTTGTGAGAAAAAATAGCATCGCAGTTTTTTCAGGATATCTTGAAAATATATTGAATTTGCCTAATGTTATGGATTGATTATTCACTTAATTCTTATATTCTGCTGCTGAATCAGGACAAAAAAAATGCTTCAGAGAGATCGCATCTGCCGAGTCAGAAAAATTCGAACTCATTAGCCTCAATTCCACAAATATTGCAATATTGCAATACAATTTTTGGTACTTTGGTGGGACTTGAAAAAATTTCTTGTTGGGCCCGATTTAATATAACTCACCTGTTGATTTTGCTTTTTCGGTGATTTCCCTTGTGAAGGTGAGCCTGAGCCAGCAGTACTAGTAGTTGGCATTGGTTGTAAAGTACCAGTCGCAAGGTTAAATATTTCTTCTTGATCAGTTAAATAATTTTGGGATAGGTCAGTATTTGAGGACATGGGTTCATTGGTAGTGAGAATGAATCTTTCATCATTTTCATCACTTCCACCCGCAATGACTTCTTCAAACATAGCCTCAGTGCCCTCGGCATCTTCGGCGTCCATCCTGGACTCGATGGATTAATTGTTGACCTCCAGCCAACTGGTACAAAAGGTAAGGTCACCGGTCACCCTCCACGAACACAAATTATTACAAATTCTGTTCTGTTTCTTGTGTTGATTATTTTTGGTTCTCGAAACTTTCAAAAATTCAAATTCAAACTTTTGTGGAAGTGGAGGGATTTTGTGTCTGCCTCTCAAGAACTCTTCACCAATTTTGAACTGGTCGGACGGCGGACTTCTCACAAAGCAAAAAAAGAAACAGGCACAGGCAGCCACAGGCAGGGAAGCCAAAAAAAAAGTTCACCAAATGCCGTATGCTCACACAGCCGAGAGTCTAGGGAGCGGATTGCGGGGAAAAGCCACGCTCAAGTCCAAAAAACTCAATACTCATTGGCCAAAGGATTCTTCAAGGGCATAGACAACACACAATATGTTATGGGCAAAAGGCAACGTGCTCTTTTCATCACACAACCAAACCACGCAAGACGAAGAGAAATATAACGGTAATTAACCCAACAACGTTTTTGTCACTGGACTAGGTTTCCAGCTGCTACTGTTAACCGTGATGACCGCCCGAATGACCATTCCGAATCCGAATATCCAAATGTACTCGCAGGCACGGCAGAGGCAGGTTGAAATGTTGAAAAGTGAAAGTTGAAAGAGTTAAAAAACTCTGACAATTTAGTTAATTCCTGATTTGTCCAAACAAAAGGTATTAGTTTACTTTGGCCTATTCCCTACTAAAAAGTTGTCGTTCTTCTAAGGATTCAGTCACGTCTCATGATGATTAATCTACATGAAGACATTTTCAAACACAGGCAAAATTATGTCATTCATGTCACACATTTCTTCAACGTAACATACATGATGCATAATTTATTTAAGTAGCAAGTATTACTGCTAGTATGACTAGACAGACAAAGATTTCCAGTGATGAGGGGTCAGTGGGTCAGTCGGTTTTTCAACAAAAAGAATTATCAATATTTCTCAGGGTGCGGTGTCATCTCATATCCCATCTTAATCTGCCTCGCTCTAATAAATGATAGGTCATTTCATTGCCAGTTTGCCCATTCTCTTCCATGACCGTATGACACCGTATACATCGTGATGTTTTCACTAAAAACCTTTACACATCGATTAGTGTTTTAATGGGTCAAATCATAATCTAGGGAGATGGATCCAAACTCAAATCAAAATTCAGAAGCTAATTGTGATTTCGCAGCACCAGAGACCAGACCAGAATCATCCTCACTCTTTTTTTCTAAAGAAAACATTATGATTTTATGTAGTTTGAAAGAATCACAACTTTTCTCAACTTTTCTTACCCTGCAGAATTCTGAAATAGATGTGTGCACATTAATACATTATACATTACACATTTACACATCGAATTCGAAAAGGGTAAGTCGAAAATATTTATAGGTTATCCAGATTGAGTGTGAATGCATGTCCTTCCTGGTAATTACATACAGGTGTTCCATCTTCCATGTAACATACCGAGAAATCCAACGAAACCGGTCACTAATGACCTGATTTGACCTCTGGCCTGTAACACATCCGTAATAATTTGAAACCACCCTGGACACCCACTTGCTCCGATCCTCAAATGCATTTACTTGTGCCATTTCCTCGCGCAGATTAACACAACAGCGCCAAAATTTAATTGGGAATTTTGAAGATTTAAGTTTTTTTATTTTAAAAAATCACGCATGATTTGAGGATAGAAGACCGGGGAGGTCGATCTAACTTTGTAGTTGGTCTAAATTAAATTAATTTGAATTTCGCCATAATTTAATTTTCAACTAATCAGTTTAATTTAATTTTACCAAAGAAAGAAGAACAGAATGTCTGGCCCCCCAGCCATTGAAGGCGGCGATGACTTTTTGCCTGAGGATGTAAGTTTCTAGTTGTAATTAATTACAAAATCAGTTGCAATTTAGTTTCTAGCTTTTGTACTAAAATTAAAATCGCTTAGCGTATATGACGGTTTAAGCGCCCGGCGTTTATTAATTCAGGCAGGGTTAGAAGTCGTAGACTTTACCACCTTCTCCATAATCGTATATGGGGAAACACCCGGGGTTTATTCCAGCCCAGGCGTTTAATCGGAACCGGCGCTTAAACGGTCATTTATGCACGGTAATTCATGTGTAGTTTGTTCATTGTTGTCATTAGGTATACCAATTTTTTGCCCAATGCACCATAAGACCAGACCGTAATATTTTTTAACTTCTTTTTAACTTTTGTTGATTTCAGGAACAAGATGAAACTTTTGCAGAACGTGTTTTGGGTCTGAATGAAATGTTGCCAGAATGTTTACGAAATGGATTGACTAAAACGTGCAGCTTCACTGGCACCTGTTTGAAAAGTAAGCGTTTATACTTAAAATTATGCCATTTAAAATAGTGAAATGACTGGAAAAATGTGTTCAGATAAACCCTTTTTAACAAAATCGACGAAGGAATTGGTGTATGTAACTTCACAGGCCCACAGATAGAAGAGAGTACTCGGTTTAGTTTTACCGTAATTTTATGAGATAGCTTGGCTACTGTTTATATAACCATACACTATACAGAGATAATTAAATGTTAGACTAATTTGCAATTTTCTCCTCTCCTCTTTGTCGGTAGGAGGAGAAATCTCCAAATCTCGAGTGAACAACCCTATTTTTACGATATCGTTAACGAGTTGCACAATCTATAAATGGCTTCTCATAAACGTGGGGCTATGCCCATGTCCAGGAAGGGTTATACGGAGATATAGGTCAGGTTGTATACCCGCGAGCATTACCGCGATCCCAATGGTGGCACGGATCAGCTTGGGGAGACGAAAAAAATTTTCAGCTTTTTGACCTTAGTATTTTGAAAGGAATTTTTAGTTGTTACTGCCTTCACTTCCTTCACACAATTTTAGAACTAGAACTTTTGTAATAGTGGCCAACACAACATAACACGTCTTAAAGAAATCTAATGGTATTAGGGACCCGAAATGAATTTCATCGTTATAAAGGTATTCCAATTCTCGTATCGTTAAAACTTAAAAGGAATAAGGCGATTCGTCAAAATGCATCAGAATAATTTGTGAGATTTCGAAGATTCGAAGAGAGCAGAAAATTGCATCTGAGAAAATATCATATGAGATAAGAGGAGAAGGAGAAAGTCGAGGAGAAAAAGTGGAGAAAATATAGGAGAATATATGAATATACATTTCTAGATTTTTCCATTTCAGTCGTCCTACTCTCTTTCTTCTCCTTCTCTTATTTTTCTCAAGTTTTTTTAAATTATTTTTCCCTTTTCCTCATCTTAACCTCGTTATGATATTATGACTCATTTTCCACCCGACCCGCTTATCATTTTCCATCTCTCCTGCATTCCGAGTCCCAGAATCATCCATCGTTGACTAAGTTAGGCTGTGAAATTCGTGCAGCTTTATTTACAAGTCTTTATGAGATTTTCACACAGAATTCTCGCTTTGAATTAAAATATGAGATTTAATGAACGATTTGTTTAATTTCTAGAACTTTATGGAGTTTCCCGGACGTATGCATGGATATTTTTTTCTTCAGCCACCATTCTAGTTGTTCCAATTGGACTACAACAGGAGCTTCATAGTATGGAAGAAATGGCCAAGATGCAACAACGACAAATGCTTTTGGGACCGAGTGCAGCGTATAGTAGATAGTGTGTTAGTGCTGTACAATCATGAAATTACCACACGACAAATTCTTGTAGCAAAATCAAAATGCAAACAAATAAATTTTGCAAATTATATAACTATACCTGATTTGATTTTTCCCTTTTGTTTTATGAATGACGTTATTGAAACGGATCTCAAGCGTGCGATATTTTTTTTCCTTTACGTGTCGGGATTTGGGAATGCCATTGCATGCTCGTAAAAGTGGAATTATTTTTTTACTCGTTTTATTAACATAATTAAGATGAGGTAGTAATAGTCTATAGTTATATAAATATTTAGTTGCCGACAAACAGGAAAGACAGACGTCATAGTCATATTAAAGAGATTCGCGTGGAAAGGTCACCTAGTTAACCTTGCACACCCTACACTCTACGTTAAACTCTACTCGTACTCTTTAATGTGAGAGTTTACTACACTAAACTAAAACTACAACGTCAAATGTGTACTCTCAATTTATTAGAGGAAGTGAAAAAAAAATTCACGAACTCCATCCAATTCGACTCCCAGTTTCGTATTTATTCGCAAGTTCCTTCTCGCTGAGTTCACAGTACAAAATATTTTCATCCTGACTGGATCTTTTGGTTTTTTCCAATTTTGCAAGTATAGCTGAGATTTACATTGTAAGTGAAAATAATAGCTTACAGGGTGGTTCATAGCTACGGTACATACATTATAGCCAAATTGTCAAAATAACGTTTAATAGTGGAAACCTGTACTAAAGATTCATGGATTAGATTGAAGTTTTTTCAAGAAATACTTTGTTAATTAATCATGGGAAAGTCGTTTGCCTTCCAATTTTAATGTTGTACACAAAAGTTCCTTCCTATTCGGAATTCTACGTAGTACCACAATACAATGTGAAATTCTGATTAAAATGCACACACCATAATATCATCATCTCAATTTCTTGACTTGATGCACTGTACTGTACTGTACTGTACTGGTCTTATCAACTACCCTGTGAATTTTATAGCATAGCACAGCACAGCGGTGAAAATTGAACGCAGAATATATAGTGACAGATTTGATCTGCTGTTGAGGTTGAGACTGTCTGTGTTGAAGATACCTTTCTATATTATTCATTTAATTTGTATTTGTTACATTTTCTAATTCAGATATGGTATTCGGATTTGTCGGACGAACACTTGGAACAGCAGCTACTTTCTCGAAATTATTGATACCTCAACTACAACCCAGACTATTTGCCCTAAATTTTTCTAAAATGCCATCCGTTCTCACAAAAGAAATTGAAGATTCCATTGACCCATTCCAAAGAGCTTTATTGGCTGAAGAGTGTATTTTGGTTGACCCACAAGATAAAGTCCTTGGTCATGACACAAAAAAGAATTGTCATTTGGTGAGACCTGACGGTGATATTTTATTGCATCGTGCCTTCAGCGTTTTCCTTTTTAATACAAAAGGTGAATTACTTCTTCAAAAAAGATCCAAGGTGAAAGTGACTTTCCCTTCCATGTACACGAATACGTGTTGTAGTCATCCTTTATTCCGAAATGATGAGATGACTGAGAATGAGGCACTTGGGGTCAAAACAGCTGCTCAAAGAAGACTTTTTGAAGAATTAGGGATTTCAAAGGATGATGTTCCAATTGATGCATTCCAATATTTGACAAGGATTCATTATAAGGCTAAAAGTGATTCCATTTGGGGAGAACATGAAGTGGATTACGTGAGTAATGAATCTGACATTATTTTCAGAAAATTGTGTTTTAAAACTCTCAAGTTTATGTATAGGTAATTAATTGTACGTCTTTTTTTGTTCTAGATTCTTTTCCTTCAAAAAGATGTGAGTATGAACCCAAATCCGAATGAGATTGATGATGTACGTTATGTCAATTTGGAACAATTGATGGAATTGAAGAAAAAGGATGGTGTACAATTGACACCTTGGTTCAATTTGATTCTTGAGAGTGGAAAATTAGCCTTATGGTGGAAGAATTTAGGGAATTTGAAACAATTCCAAGATCATGACAAAGTTCACAAACTTTAAATGGATTCTACGGCACGGATGACTCAGCGATGATTTCCATGACTGATCTGGATATTGATTTATGGCCTTTAAAAAATCCACTCTGTACTCACAAAAAATATTTGGAACGAACAATCAATTAGGATTAAAAATTTTGTGATGACAATTAAGTATTGGAGTATATACGTAGCTTTAATTAGGTGCTTATAATTTTTGATTTTGGGTATTGTATAGCTATACAATTGGTACAATTGGTGCTGTGTCTTAACTTGTTTCGAATTATGATACGATATAGTATTTGGATAAAATTTTGTATTTTTCAAATAAAAATTCCATGATTTGGAATTGGATGATATAATTAAACTATACATTAGATTAAGGTTAGTTAATAGGGAGCTCTATTAACTATTCTTGCATTATATAGAACTTAAGGGTCTCTTTGATGAGATTTCTTGTTGAACTAATTGGTAGATTATCAAATTATACAATTTATAGGCTCGTACAAATAAGGTTTATAATAAAACGAATTCAACCGTACGATATATTCGTTGGTCTAAAATCATTCAATGCTCGTGAGTTTAGTATTCCACATTTCAGCATTACATTTTTAAACGCTTAATAAATCGCGTACCTACTCATTTGTAATTTGTACGTAGTGGTTATAGTACACTCTACTCTTAAATCGCACGTTGATTCTCCGTAATCTGGAAACATAATTTAATTCTTGGAAAGCCAGATTTGGATTTCTTGAATCTTGGAGATACTCCACTTGAATATTCTAGTGGAATTTTTTCGATTCTTTACTTTTTAGTTTTACTGATCTACAAAATGGATACAAATTGTACGGCTATAGCGGTTTTCATGAAATAAAACTTCATTGTGCAAAAATCGAACCCTTGCACCAAATTATATGTCGATTTCATCCTAAACCAAAGCAGAGTTTTACTTGCAAATTATGTCAAATGCAATTTGAAAATATTGACTTGGATTTGTACATCGTTATAGTTAGAATTAAATGTCTTTGACTGGAAGATTTTCATAGTTCCGAAATTTCGGATTTGAAAAGCTGATTGAAACGATTAATGAAACTAGCTGTAAGTAATTATCTTTCCAATAATTAGCTCTAACTCCATACTTTGTACTTTGTACCACAAAAGCTGTCATTTAATGAATCTCCAGTAAACTATTTCAACCCAATGCCCTGATTTTAACCCATCCAATCCATTGCAATTTGCATTAATAGATCTCTGGCCTGGAGGCTTGATAATATTACGCATACTACAAAAGTAATATAAAGCACATGCACATGTAAATAACCAGTTTCTGTCCGGGAAACATTCGAAGGCCGGGACTGTGAGTAATAATTGTAATTAATGAAAATTATTGTTACAGAATAAATAAGTTAACTTCAATAAAAGTATCACTCTGGTGTTGCGTGTAAATGTGTAATTATGTCAGTTTTTAGGCCAAACTTATTCAAGAATTCTGTAGCAATTGTAACAGGTGGTGGGACCGGAATTGGAAGAGCGATTTCATATGAACTGCTTTCTTTGGGTAAGAAAATTGTTGTAAAGTTTACACAATTACATTCAGGGCGTTCGGCGGGCCGTATTTAATCATAACAATTATGAACCACCCTGTACAGAAATATTGGGCTCCAGATACACTAATTGGAGAATAGACGGATGCATAAGGCTTTAATTAATTTATTATCTCACATATTAGGTTGCAATGTTGTGATAGCATCCAGAAATACAGAAAGACTGAGAAAATCGGCCGATGAATTGGCCAGTATTGCTGGCGGTGGTGACGTGACTCCAATTACATGCAACATTCGCCAAGAGGAAGAAGTCAAGTTCGTAAATCATCGTCCAAAATTCACATCATAATACTGATATGCACATGAAACAAATATTTTGTTCCAAAACAGGTCTCTAATTTCCGAAACTATTAAAAAGTATGGGAAACTCAACTTTCTCGTTAATAATGGAGGAGGTCAATTCATATCTCCGGTAGCTGATATGACGCTCAAAGGTTGGAATGCCGTGATTGAAACTAATTTGACCGGAACTTTCTTAGTTTCAAGAGAAGGTTGACAATTTACACTTTTGTTAAAACTAATATAATTCATTAATTAGTATAAATGACTACTAATATTTGGTATATTTTATTTGGTTTAGCCTACAATCAATGGTTCAAAGAGAATGGAGGTTCAATTGTCAATATAATTGCGGACATGTGGCGTGGTTTCCCTGGAATGGGTCATACGGGCGCGGCTAGAGCTGCTGTCATGAATTTGACCCAGGTCAGGTTTGCTTCAGTGATGTGTATTCCACAAAATATGTATGCAAAAAATATTCAGAAAGATTGCAAAATACTTTTATGTTTTTAAAAGACTACTGCTGTTGAATGGGCTTCGGATGGTGTTCGTGTGAATGCAGTTGCTCCAGGAATGATTATATCACCGACTGCTCAAGCTAATTACAATGCAGATGTCTTCGAAATTGTACGGGAAAAGTTACTAGGAAAACGAATAGGAATTCCAGACGAAGTTTCCGGTGCAGTTTGCTTTCTTTTATCCCCAGCCGCATCTTTCATTTCCGGTAGTGTCTTAAAAGTTGACCTTGCCGGAAGTCTATATGCAGAGCTTATGTGGCCGAATGAAGGTAAATCAAAAAAACGTGTCAGCATTTTTTAAACAAATCCCGATATTATACTTTCAGAATAGTAATTATCTCCTGTCTTTTACACAGAGCACAATAAACTACCTGCAACTAAATGGATACCTGATGACACGAACACGAAGTCAAAACTGTAGAATTGAATGGGATTCTTAAAACAAAACAAAACGAATGTCTCAAAATTATACTTTACTACTATTTCTTCGTTTCGCTACCCTACGTTGTGTAACACTGCAAAAATATTCAACGAATAAAAAATTGTCTCATTCATAATGTGATCAAATAAGTTCATTTTTATTCTAATAATTCTAGCTTGGATCATTTTACAATTGGCCCAGTCACCAAAAGCAAAGTGGATTAGTACTTGTACTTTTACTTGCAGTTTTTAAAGTAAATATGTGTTTAATTTATCTTCCCGAGTCTAAACACCAATAATGGCACTGAGAATGAGAACGAGAGCATGCAGAAAACTTTGCTGATGTAAATACTACAACCCCCCGAAATTATTTCGTTGAATGGAGTAGAAAAGTTTCGTTTGAATGCGGACGCATAAATGTCTTGACGTCTCGGAAGAATGAATCCTGTGTTTTCACAAAGAAAGTTCTGGTCATGGTCAATTTTAGAATCAGAATACGATATTATTAATTGAAGCTCCGATCGGATCAGATATTTTGGTAATTAATCGTATGACGAATAAGAATAGTCCGAGGTAAAATCATCAGATATGATAACTACCAGGTAAAATCTGAACAAGCAATCGTACAATGTATACGGATATCCAAATCATCTGTTCTAGTCTGTGCTTTTATACATATATTTGCGTTCATTACAGTAAAATCTTACTTTGTAAATGATGATCCATACTTCCCCAGAAATGAAAATGGTACAGACTTTGTCGTCCATTGATTATTGTATACGAATTTATTGGACGTTTAAATCGGCACCACAACATATGTCCGTCCAAATCATAATCTTCGACTTCAATGGGCTGCTTTTATTAATTCAAACAGTGCAGACGACAATTAATTAAACATCTCACTGGGTGTGCTAAAATAATTTTATTATCAAACTTACCTCGGTGTGAATGTAAGGTGGTAAATAAAGATTTTCAATCAGCAGGTGTTCGATACGTGCTATACCGTTGTCCATGTAACAAACTACAAGATCAGCTTGACTCAAATTCTCGTAATCATCTCCCATTGCCACTGCAATGTACGACTGTTTTATTGGGCATTAAAATCACAATAGTTTATAGTTTTTAATTTCAGAAAATAGAGTATAATCAATCAATTAGTAAAAAAAATTACATTGTTATTTGCAATAATTCCACCTATAGTGAACTCAACCACTCTCGTTTCCCGAAAATCTGCATAGTATGTAAAAACATAAATGGCTTCTCTAGGTGTGCATGCATTTTGACCGTATGTACAAATTCGAAAACATGCCAATGTTGACCCACAAGAATAACTGCTGATTGCTGAAAAATATATCAAACCAGATGTTTTCTTTAACAAAATCGAACAATTCTAAACAGTTCAGATAAAGACTTACGGAATGGATTGAAATCTAGATGGTTTGATTCGATGACCCAGAAATTAATTCCGCGTGAGATACTTGCACTAAATTAGGTTTCAAAAATGTATTGGAAATAAGTTCATTTTAATAATTTCATAAGATTTTTGAAATTACACAAATCGTATCTGTCCTGAATCTTGTTCTGGAGCTCTCCATACAAAACTTATGTTCCCAAGTTTTAAGGGCTGACCTAGGTCGACAACCGTGGCGTATGGGATGTCAAAACAAGGAAGATATTTGAATGGAAATCGTAAGAACCGAAACTGACCAACGAGGCCAATTCCATTGTCATTGGAATGAACAGAAACTTCACCAGTCCCAGGCACTGTTCTCGCTTGAACTATGAGCCCATCGAATGCACCACCTTCAATATTCACTGGAAGTTCAAAATTTAGCAATTAAGAAAACCTCTATTACTATTAATATAGGTGATAATTTCCATCAAACCGATAAAATCCGTATCTCTCCGGTATCGTTTCCCCGTCGTGGTAATATTGAATGGAATATCTTCACCATAATTATGCCTTTTACGTTTTCTGATCGGAATTCGTCGAACGGGTGAGTAAGTATCGTCTGAGTTCGAGTAGTCATCAAAGTTCCGAGGTGTTAAATCGGTACAAGATTGATCGGTGAATCGTAAATAAGAAGTACATCCACGAAATACCGATACAAAAACTAAAAGTGATATAGTTCGGGTGGTCACTAATTTAACGTTTACTCCCATGACAGATACTTGATTTATCTTTGTATAAATTTTTGGAACAGATCAAGCATTCCAAAAAAAAGTAACTAAGATTGGGACTTTGGAATCCGCCAGCCAGCTCGGTCGTCCTACTTCCTTGAAACTCCGAAGCATATTCAATAGAAATATCAATCCGCCGTAACCCTTATAGGAGAATGGACAGAAAATCGAAAAAAGACATTTGTTCGGATCAGAATGAATTTAGAATCAAGAATAGATTATAGTTGACATGAGGTAAGAGATAAGGAGGGCAATTCCAGTTTCCTGCATCAAGTGTTATTTCTGAGCTCAGAGACATATAAGAATGGACAAGTGACAAATGAAGGAATAAATTTTAATGAGGGTGTCATTTTGTGCGAAAATCTCATGTAAAACTAGGTACACATATGTAATGTAGCACACGAAGACGAAAACACGCACTTTTGCAACCAATACCAATACTAGGGGTTCGGTTGTCCGCGTTGTCGCACAAATTGCAATTTCTTAATTCTTGTAGGAAATGGAGCGTCGTTTCAAGAACAACATCGGAGTTCATTTCATTTCGATTTGTTTATTTCTTATGTTTACGACATAAGAAGTCGTGTACTAATTACGTTTAGTAACTAATAGCGTATTTTAACTAAAGATGCATACTACTCTATCATTTCCGGGTGTTAAAATTCCTGTCTGTCTTTCTGTCACAGTCTCTGTATTTTCGATTAAAGAAGTTCGATTGTTATGTTTGACTAGAATTTTTTACGAAGAATTGTTAAAAATCTGACCAATTATTCTTTCCGGAGATTACGTGCACATATATGGAGCATAGAACTGAGGATGAAAGAGCGATGATCGGGAATGAACTATGAACACATTTTTCACTTCCTTGTCTTAGCAATGTTATTCAAAAGGAAATGAACATTTTGCATATTTAATACTTCTCCGCACTACTGTAAGTACATACAAAGAAGTTCGAAACACCTGCCAACAAATCGGCCAGCGAATGATTTAACAATCCGGAAGTATTTGACCAAACTGACTGACATAGTTTGCACATTATACAGCAGCAGTGTCCAATACAGGAAATCTGTTGACCTTGAACGATTGATCTGCCTGGAAATCTCCAGCAAAATAAGAAATGACGATTGTTTTATAACTCCAAATCGTATTACTGTATTTCTATTAGGCTACACCAATTTCAAGTGGAAAAGTAGTGGCATCTAAAGCTTTAGGTTTATGAGAATATTCATATATGTATATTGCGCGGATCCCCACGATTTATTGTAATCTTTTTAGTTCAATTTAGATATTGGGAAGTTAAAAGTAGTATGTTTCGGTGGTCCAGTTGGTTGTATATCGGATTCAAGCATAGACAATCTTGAAGGCTTGACCCCTGTCTAAACTAGGTCCGCATTTCTCCTGTGACACTTTAGCCCCATTTTGTGCGTCTGCATCGGCGATGAAAAGACATTTACCACTTCTCTTGTTTTGAATTCTGACACTGTCCCACTGAAAACAAAATGGAATGTTTCAAAATGTTGGATATTATTTCTACATACCTAATGTTCGCAAACTTTTAATTTGATTAATTATATACCACAGTGGCATCTTGAAGCATGATGATCCATTCTTGATTAGACCCTCCCAAGCACGTCCACTGATCAATTACGGAGGATACACCATTAACAGTCAGACATTTTCCAGAGACACGAGTAGAAATTTGAGACACAGGTATAAGGGTCTATCAAAGAAATTAAAAGGAACATGGTCACTAAATAGTCTTCAAATAACTTCTTTTAGCACTTAAATCCTTACACCACCGGCCGAATCAGATTCCTTGCTCCACAACATATCCCAGCGTTGATTGTTCTGGAGAGGAGTTCCAGTACATGCCCATAAATCTATAACAGCTCCATCCTTGACATCGCCTCCATGAACAGTCAGGCAGAGCTGACTCGCCAAATGTACAATTTTCACAGGTGGGGCAATACACTGGAATACATTAATTAATTGCACTAAAACCAATGCAATGGTTTGAAATATTGTCAAGAATAACTTACCAGAACGTGTTTAATGTTGAAGAGTGTCAAAGAAATGGCGAGTACAAGGTATAACTTAGAAAACATCGTTAATTCTGGTCTTTTCTCGTGAAGAGATTAAATATACTTTTGAGCTGTGAAATGAAAACTATTTCTCATGTCTTGTTGCTCTTATAGACTCCGTATTTATACATAGAACTCATGGTCACATTTTTTTAAAACCTATTACGGTGTGAGCAACAATAATGTTGATTCAAGACAGATCATTTCGGGCCAGGCAATTAATGTAGCTCTCGTCTAAGTGATAATGTCAAGGGCAGACGTCTAATGAGGTTTAGATGACCATAATATCATTACAAATAACTACGTCTTACAAAATACACGTGTGTCTGCAATGCAACGTAAGATAGATTGAATACAATATCAGACACAAAGGTGTCGAAATTAGAATTTGTGTAATTACCGTGACAGACACCGTGTCTGAACATTAAGTAGAATAAAATTTCGGTCCCGAATTTACATAGAATTAGGTGAGAGGTCGTCAAACACTTAATGTATAACGTAGAATATTTCTTAAGGTTTGAATCTCAGCCCAAGTCCAATGATACAGGTTTATACAGGGTGGTAAGAAAATGCTTATGCAAAAACAAATGCATGATAGTTCAAAAACTCAAGAGCTTTGTCAATCCGCTTATATTTTCATGGCCTCGTGACACCAACGCTACCAGGGTGGTCACAACACAAGAATCTGAAACTTGGTTTAGGTTGTCCTCCTGACCTTCATTTTATCTAGCTCATAATATGACGAACTTTACCGATGACCTTCTTTGAGTCCTCTGATCATGGTTTTGTTTCCTCGAATATGTTAGCTCACTTGAATTTAAGTCCTGCATAGAACTTGGCACTATATTCTAACGTAAAAATGCCTAGACAGAAAAGTACAACCATGAGCACAAAGTTGATAAAAAATGAATTAAGTCAAACGCTTTATGTTAATTTTTCCTAATAATGAACTTTTTTTATTTATTTAACAATTTAAGTTCAGTTAAAAACAATCGTATAAAAATACATCTTAAACATGCCTCTTCGTTCCCAAAACTCTTCTTCATAAACAAAATTGATGGAGGATAAGGCGGAACTCTTCATCTTCCTTGATCCAGTATTAAAGAAAACATCTTCATTTTTACTTCCTCTTGGTTAAAAAATTGACGATGATCTTTTAAGTTGTTCCGGACGTCTCGATTCCATGCTAGAAGACAGATGAAAAATGAATACTAACGTACCCAAAATTGGATCATGGACGATAAACACGGTGCTTTACTGGAATAGGGATTTCGCTTCTAGTCCTTGTTCGATGAGGTTTGGAAACACCAGTATCAATCCCACATCCCTTAGTCTGTTTTACATCTTCATAGGAGGAAGAAGCAAATTCATTGAAGTCACTCAACATCTTACGACTCATCTCCGACAACCTTTTGATAGCGTCCGATATGGCAGGAGGATCTTTGTTTGGACCAACCGAATTTCGTCCGTTCGCTAACGAACTTATTTTGGAGTTATTGGGACATAATGTGTGAAATCCTTGAGCGGAATCACTTGGAAGGTCACAATCAGATGCAGCCTCGTCATCCTTATGAATCACATCCTGAGAGCCAAATTGTTTCTTATGTCGGCCAGAGGTCAGTCTAAAGGTATCCGTCAAAGCTTGGCCGTCCGCAAGATTTTCTTGGACAAGAGTAGCTTCCACTACTATTCCCAAGAGAAAAGGTGTCCAAGGGTAGACTTTGGCCGTTGATTTTTTCCCAATGGTTACTTTTCTCGAATTTTGAGAAATGTCCTTATCGAAACGCAAGGGATTTGGCCATATTACAGGATGATCTTCGTCCCAATCGTTCCATTCATCCTCACAGTCCAGGTCTTCATTTTCCTCCAAAATCGTAGGAAAGTAAGTAGGGTATACTCGGTAACGACCAAAATTATTGGAGTATTTGGGCCAAACATCGTGACTAAGAGTCCTGGTGTTCCCAGCAGTTGTTCCGGATGGACTCCACACTTCACTCTCCTCAACATCCGTCCTTTCCCGTTCTAACTCATGATCATTCTGAAGAACATTTTCTGGTATAGATTCTTCATTCACAGAAGCTGTTCCGGGTTGGCCGCATTCTTCACCCTCGTTCTTCTCGACATCCGTCCCTTCCGTTTCTAACTCATGGTTATCCTGGAGAGTTTTCACCGATGTAGATACTTCATTCCCAGAAGTTGTTCCTGGTTGGCCACCTGTTTCAGTCTCGTTCTTCTGGACGTCCGTACTTCCTTCCTCATGATCATTCTGGAGAAGTTCTTTTGGTGTAGATTCTTCATTCACAGAAGTTGTTCCGGGTGGGCCACTTGTTTCAGCCTCGTTCCTCTGGACGTCCGTCCTTTCCGTTTCTAACTCATGGTTATCCTGGAGAGTTTTCACCGATGTAGATACTTCATTCCCAGAAGTTGTTCCTGGTT
>JAQGCB010001094.1:0-16232 GCA_034698835.1 Protaphorura tricampata | reverse complement strand
TCGTATATCTCTATGAAACTCAATCAGTACATTCGCATCCAGGTTTTTTAGGCAAGTCACGGTTTCCTTAGTGGAATTCCTTGTACAATTCAGACCTTCTGCGAATCGTTTGGCTTGTGCAGTAGGGTTGGAGTTTAGTGCCCATGGGACTAAGGCCGTACCGCTTTGACTGATGACTCGGTGGAACAAACCTGGACGTCGCATTCATTAAAAATTTAACTCTAATTTGAAGTCCAAGTCATTTAAAATGTATGTCTTAATTAATGTATGTAATCAAGTACCTCTAGAGAGTGGTGACAGCATGTGGTAGTGAGATGAAACTGCACCAGCACTTTCTCCAAGAATCGTCACTTTATTTGGGTCACCACCAAAATATTGAATATTTTCTTGAATCCATCTCAACACCATATTTTGATCTTTGAGTCCCATATTCCCACGTATTTCACCATCACCGGTGTTTAGAAATCCTATTAATTTATTTTACGTTTAGAAAAAGAAATATACAAACTTATTTTTTAATATAAGGAATTTTGAATTTTTACCCAATGCGGCGACACGATAATTGGCTGTCACCATTACGATATCTTCATCCATATAATATTTCTCCCCGAAAACATCCGCACTTCCGCCCATGAAGAATCCTCCATGTATGTAATATATGACAGGGTGCAAACGCTCAAGCGGTTTTAGGTCTCGTCGGGTTTGAATCTGAAAATTACAGTATTGTGCGTGGCGTGATATATCTACCCAGAAATGGGTAAATTTTATTTTCTAAGAAAATCTTACCTGGTGAGTAAAAACATTCAGATTCAAGCAATCCTCATCTCCAAGCTTAGAATTTGTGACGAGTCGGATTTGCAGACACCGATTTCCAGGAGATGTCGCGTTCAGAATACCAGTCCAGGTATGCGGTGGTACAGGCGGCTAAAGTTCATAAAACTAATTAGTACATTTTTTTAATTAGTTAAAAAAAATCTTAGAGATTTTGTCTATACCTCAAATCTTAAATTCCCCAATGGCGGTTGAGCGTAAGGAATCCCTTGAAACGCGTAATAATTCCTACCATTTCTAGATACGGCGCTCTTTGTCCCGCGCACTGTCCCATAGGTCGTGTCAACCGTAAATTCATTCACGGGTTCACCCCCACTATATAAATATCCGATCACGAAGTGTGTGAGTGTCGTGTTGAAGAGCCACATTATTATTATTATGGTTCTTCAAATGTATAAAGTAGTAATTAATATTTTATGTATATAAAAATATACAGTATTTTCTCGTACGAAGTTTATCAAAGATTCTGACTGACTGAAGTGCTGAGTTTGTCCTTGTTAAAGAAATTAACTTGCTTTAAGATAAATCTCCGTGTTTAAATACTAAATTGGAACAAACAAACTATATAGACTTTGTAACATCCGTTTAAACAGACATAGACATTTATAATTCAGCTGCGGCTGCAGGCAGGGTGTCTCAATTTATTTGAGATTTTAATTCTTTAGGACAGAAGAGAGATTCGGATGTAGGTGAATTATAATCTGTCCCTGCTCTTCCTCGTGTTAAGTGTCGATGCTTAATCAAACATTAACGAGACGACGTTAAAAGTTATCGGACCATCTTCGTATAATTATCTTTAACAGAGATTCAACACAAGCACGAGTGTCCCGAGTTCCAAATTCCAGGGTTCAATCACACCCCTCATACTCTGTCTTACAAATTGTTTATCAATCACGTAATATTTAATAATAATTAGGTACAGGGTGGTCAACAATTAGGAACCGGGCGAATTGTGTAAAAAAATATAATAACTTTTTAACAGTAAAGCATTCGAATTTTACATACATTAGAATTCTAATTGACTGTCTTACATTTCTGACGTAATAAAGTTATAGGCTCTGTGTGGCTGCCATGTAAGATTTGTGTCCTTCTTATTTCCGTATCACACTTACACGCTTTATCTGGAGACTTTGGTCATGACTTTTGAACCCCTCCTGAAATTATCATGAGACGCCGCCATTGGAAGTGAGAATAAATTTAATTGACCTTCCAGGTCATACTCATGACTGAATTACAGCACAGCAGCCATGATACGAATATATCTGTACTGTTGAGTCGCATGTCAGAAAAATATAAAAACACTCGTGACAATCTCTTTCATTGTTTTTTAGTTTTATTACTTAAAACATAACATATTGATGCAGACATGACGTGAATAGCGGAAATTAGGTAATAACACACGTTTCTAGCACACGTTTCGTAATCTAAATCTAACACGAGTTTGATTTCTCAAGACATCAGGCGATCAAAATATTATGTTTGTACTTGTACCTTATGATAAAGACGGCATTTGTTCATACAGACTATTTCAACGCGTGCTCTTTAAAATTGAAATATTTGTTGACGACGAAAATGCGATTGCGAATCCGAAACTATATAAGATTGCGATATATTTGACGTCGGATTTTAATTAAAGTCGTAATTTATTTAAAATGGACCAAAACAAATTGAAATCTTAAGACAAAGTTGGGAAATTCAAGGAGTTCCAAAACTTTATTCTTTCTTGGAACGGTTCATCAATCAATTCAGCGTTTGAGTCAAGTCTCATGTATCTAACAGGTGAAGGTGGCGCGTCAGCAGCAAATCCGGCTTCAGGAGATGAACAATCTTTCCGATCATGGATGACGGGGTACCATCGAGAATTTTGGACGTGAGTGGGTTCACTGCATAAATAGAATAAATATTAACACAAATAATTTGTCATCATTTCAGACAAAAATGTAAATAATTACCCGTCACGAGCGAATGAACTCCAAAGTCTGACCAACATTTTTGACATTCTGTAATCTTGGGTTCCTTTTTTATGTTCTGTTTGGTGTGGAACATTAAACATGAGAAAAATTTCGTCCGCGTGGCATGTCCCTATAAAAAAATTATTTGTTAAATAAATTACAGGTACAATTTTACCTGTTTACCAATATTCTTACCAAAATTTCTGTGAGGTCGACCAGGGGCCATTTTTGCAGGAACCCAAACAGCCTTGGTACTTCCAGCCACATCCATCATGGCTGGAACATCGGTGGACAATCCAAACATCAAATCTCCTAAACTAAATTTACTACGGTAAGAATAGTAATAGAGATAAAGGGGTGGGTCTTCCAAAGAGTCATCATCATCCTGATTTGAATTTGCAACACAGTGTAAACTTGTAAAGAAATTTCTGTCTGACATTAAATTGGTCACATTCTCCAAAGAATTCATACTGATTCCACCAGGGGTGTCTGAGAAATAAAAATTCCAGATTCTTCTGGAGATTTCATCTTTCCTTTGTTTTGGTTCGTATTCATAGCCAAGGAGTTTTGGGGCCCAGTGTGTCCAATTTTTGTTTAATTGATTCCTTACGGTTTCATTGTTGATCATTGCTGGAAAAAGGACAACAATTATCGGACGTATTCGACGTGGTAATTTTTTTTTACTTACGAGCTGCAAATATGAGTCCTTCCTCAGAATTTGCTCCAATGATCCAAGGAACGCTTGTGACCGGTTTGGCCTTCATGAGCTTAATAGGCAATTCACTTAAGAAAACTTCCGAGTTTTTTACACTTTCAACTGATGGTCCGAACATTGCCAATGGATTGTGAAGAATATGCTGTGTGGGTTGAAATGAATTTGAGGATTTCTTGATTATTCTTTTAAAAAAATGTGAATGGGAATCTTTAATTATGCAAATATTATTTTTCGTACAATCGAGTCGAGATGAGCACCAACAATGACTTCCGCGTCCAATTCCCTCAAACAAGTAATAATTTCTATTGGAGTTTTCCTCCGACAATTCACTTTTGCTGCTAAGTCTTGGGCTTGTTTTGTAGGTTTGTGAACCAAGGCCCATGGAGCTAACGCCGTTCCACTCTGGCTAATTACACGTTGGAAGAGCCCTGTAAGTTAAACACATTAGATTTTGTGAAATATAGGAATTTGTAAATAAAATTAGGTACATTATTTATTGGCTTACCTTTTGACATATTAGATAGCATGTGCAAATGCGCACTCGCAGCCCCAGCACTCTCTCCCATTATCGTCACACGATTCATATCTCCACCGAAATAATGAATATTCTCTCGCACCCATTTCAATGCCATGACTTGATCTTTGAGCCCCATATTTCCACTGGCCTCTTTGTGGCCAATATTTAAAAAACCTATTTGAAAAATTATAAAGTATACATATAAACTTAACTGGATCACAATGGATACTTCATTTCTTGCATTAATTTTGTGTACACTACTTACCAAATGAGCCAAGTCTATAATTGATTGTCACAAGCACAATATCCTCATCCATAAAATATTTTGGCTGATGAACCTGAGCTCCACCAGACATGAATAATCCGCCATGAATAAAAAATATGACCGGATGCAGTTCAATCAAGGGGACTTCTTGTTTTGTATTTTGAATCTGAAATTTTTGAATATGTATACATAGGCTAAAAACTATTAACGTCCATCAAAAATTAAATAAGGTTAATACCTGATGTGTGAAAACATTGAGATACAAGCAATCCTCACTGCCCTGCCTGGTTTGTGTGAAAGGGTCAATTTGCATACAAGTTGACCCCATGTATGTTGCATCTCGTGTCCCATTCCAAGGTTCTGGAAAAACTGGAGGCTGTATGAATAGTTAGACTAATATTATCAAGCACAGTCAAAATTCTGAAAGAATACGCCAAAATTTATAATTTTGTAAAATATAAGCCCACGCAAGCGCGGAACAACCCACCGCAAAGCGAAGATCTCCAATCGGTGGTTTGGCATATGGAATGCCTAAAAACTCGTAAAATTCTCGACCATTTCTTGAAAGTGAGTTTAACCCTTCCACTCTTCCGTAAGATGTCTCTACTCTCAATCTATCCGCATTCCCAGCGTCATCGTACAGGTAAACACCGAATGTGCTGAGGAAAAAGGCGAATGTGCTATTGAACTGCCACATGATTCCGTCAGACAGAACTCAGACTTAAAAAGAAATGCTGTAGACGAAAGAAGCAGTTGTAAGTAAAATCCAATGTAGAACGATGCATTTAAAATTCCATTCAAAATGTCAATTAAAATGAATGAAGTAATAACATCATAGCGTCATGAATATATCATGTGTGTGTAATCAGATGTCACTCTCCACTTGCGAATCCCTGCGCAATAAGCAATGATAGGATTTCTTGTTCAACAAGGAAAAATATTTGGATGTAAAATTAAAACCCACAAATATTTATGTAAATTTTATGCTGTCGAAATTACATATGAGCACCCAAAAAACGTCCCTCGTAAAATATTTCCAGCCGAGAAGTTCTCAGATTAGGATTTCAACACCCAGCGAGGTTATTTATTTTATTTACGTGTACATGTCTTGATCTTTTACTTATGGAATGTTTACAACCAGCCAAAGTGTAAGTGTGTGCTAAAAATTAATTTAAAAGTAACCTGGTTATCTACGTCCACGTTCATTTCCTTTTGGGATTGCATGGTTAGTAGTTTTTTAGGGGTCACAGGTCATTTCACACGACGATGGATCCATTCATTTGATTAGTAAAAATATCAATTCGCGCTGAGCCAAGTTATTTTTTAATCTGTACTTACGTAAATTATATTTATAGGGGTTTGAAATCATTTGAATGGAAGTGAAATTAATAGGTGGCGTTTCCTGTGTAGTGTTTATTATTTTATGTAAAAGTTTAATAAAAGTTATTATTTTTCAAAATGTTATTGATCGATCACTATGGGGTCTCCTAACTTGATTTGATTAATTTGTATAAACTCCTTGGTTCATACTATCTCGCGTATCTCCAGACATTCCACAGATTTCTTCTAGAAATGTCATGACAACTTCCGAACACATTGTAATATTTCATTAATGTGTAAACAAACGCAAGCAAGGCAGACACCTTAATGTTGTTGGAAATTAAAATCCAATCATTCAGTCCATCTCAGTCGTACTGTATTGTACAGAACTCTTGAATTTACTCCCTCCGTTGATTTGATTTGACCAATTTGATTTGTGGAAAAAGCGAGACTGACCTATTGACTCGATCGACTTCAATCGTTGAACTGAAGCAATTGGAGAACATGGCAGTCACTTTGAAGATGAAGTTTTTCCTTGTCGTCTTGGCTTTTGGATTCTTCACCCCTTACCAGGTTGACGGTAAGTCATACACTCCCATCACTGAATTAGACGCAAATAGAGACTATTTACGATTGCATTCAGTACTTTATGCAATGCAATGTCGATTTCAGGCCTGAAGTGCTATGTCTGCGACAGACAGGAGGGCACAGTTGACTTCGACTGCAAGACGAAGGATGTTCCCTGCAATGGTACTTGCGGGAAGTTCCATACAACAAGTAAGTTCCAATTCAATTTACATCTGACGATTCACGCTAGTATATCCCGAACTACATTCAGTTGGAACAAAATCCAAGTCCATTACGTTTCAACCAAAAATATTGACTGTTTCATTCTAACATTAATAGAACCAATCAAATCTGTGTCTCACTTTTGTTCCCCCGAAAGACCTCCTGAATTTAAGGACATCACTGACTTCAAATGCCTTTCTGCCGACAAGATATCAGGATCGAATGGTGAGGAAGGTGTTCTGTGTCTGTGTGTCAAGGACAACTGTAATTCCGTCGGACAACTCCAAGGATGGACCTTTATTCAACTCATTGCCATTTCCTTCGTCGTCATCATCATTGGTGTTGGGGCTAATAGGAAGCCATGAGAATTCTTCAGCTCAGCCTTTCCTCAACTACTTCAACTATTCATCCTCATTTCAGGAATTAGTTTGCCCTTAAGGTTACACTTTTTAAAAATGATAATTTTGAGTTATGACGTGGGACTCTTTTAAATTCTTCTAATTTTGAAAAACAATGTTACCAATATATTTGCGGGTGTGATGTTATCATGAAATCATGTGAAAGAAAATAAAACAAATCAATAGAATAGCCTTATTCAACGTAAATATTTGTTTATTGGGGATTTGGGTGAGGTGTGAGGTGTCTAATCTGCTATAACATTTGGTTAATTTGTATAAACTCCTTGCATACGTGGATGACTTGAACTACTTCCGGTCAGGTCGTCCTGGACAATACGATGAGAGCATACAATAACAAACAAACTGGTAGCGACTCGTATTCTGGAACAAATAAAATCCTGACACCCACTACGAATTTTTGTCTTCCATTTTTATTTCGAAATTGTACCGAGCCTAGAATTTCATTTTTTTTTCTGGGGAAAAATGGCCAAAAAGAAATGTTGTGGAAAACACTGTTTCCACGTTCTTTGTTTTCCGGTTTGGGGAGTGATTGTACGTACGATTTCTTATTTTTTATCATAATTTTTCCTGGATAAACGGTAACCGTAACTCTACCGGTTTTTTATTTGATTAGATAATTGGTATCGCCTTGGGATTGTTTCTCCTGTTCTTTGACTGCTCCGTAATGATGGAGATTCCATTTGAAGATTTTACATTGACTATGTTATTTTTGTCCACGGCATGTATTTTCTTTGTCGTTCTTCTTGCCATTGTTTATCTCATCTTGATTAAAATTCCAGCCAAATGTGGTTTCTGCTCTTGGTTTGTAAGTTTTGCTGATTATCCCAGATTTACATTGATTTTATCATTACAGTTTAAAAATTTTGAAAATTTTGAAATTTTCAGAAAAACATTTTGCTCATCATTCACTTACTCTTCTTAGCCATTTCCGGTTATATGATTTGCACATACCAAGATCATAGTTTGGAAGATGTGATCAATATCCTGACCAAAACAAAACGTATTCAAGATCCTCCTGGAAAATTGTCTTCATTTTTCATGGATTTTCAAAAATCACAAGTTTGTGAATTTTTTTTTTATTTGCGTATTTCACTTACCTATTCAAATATTTTTTTAATAATTAATTTAGCCATGTTGGAAATAAAGCGAACTTTTTTTAATGTTCCAGAATTGCTGTGGACTTAAAAATTCATCGGATTACGGTGTAGCTATTTTACCACGGACGTTGATCTCAACTTGTCCAAAAGGAACTGTTAGCACAGGTTCTACTCCTGCTCCAGTCGTCCCCCGTGTTACGCCAATAAAAGTAAAACCGACGGTGGGTTATAATAGTATAAATTGATAGGGAACATTTCGGTACATTTTGTTAATTTTTATAGTAAGCTATGTATCTGTACTATAATTTGATTTGATTGATCGCTGCAGGGTTGCGCTGTGAAGCTTCTGGACACATACCAGGATTGTGACAAAGCGTCATGTCGATACACTTTGGTCATGCTCGTCCTTGGAGTCATTCCATTCATTTGCTACACATTAGTCTACCGACAAGCTCGGAAGGAACAAAAGAAAGAGGAAGATGCTGAAGCAGCTGCGGAAGAAGATGAAGAAGAAGAAGACGCCGAAGAAAATCGAGATGAAACCGCAGCCAGGCGATCACAACTTCAGAATCCGAACCAGAACAATAATATTAATAATAACAACAATAACAATACAAACCAAGCACTGCCAAATAATAACGTTAACATTAGCAATCAAAATAATGCTAACAACGCAAACCCACCGCCGCAAGCGCCTATGCCTCAAGCTAACAATGCAAGGGTGGCAAATGCTAGCAGTACACCGACTCCAACCAATGTCTAATTTATGACATACATACATATGAAATAATTTGTGTATTTTAAAATTTCAACTGTAATTTTATGTTTGTAAAAAAAAATTATAAGGCCTCAGAAATAAAGCTTAAGAGATTAATGTTCCGGATATGGTGAAATTCATCAAGGTGAAATAATCCTGTTGCACACCATCAAAATGTAGTTGAATAAATTAATGAAGGACATTTCGTCCGGTGTTTTCCTTTCCAGTGCAGTGGGATATTAATCCGCAGTGAACTTTGCGTAATCGAGAATGAGTTTATGCACAAGCAATGTTTACAACTGTCACAGGAAAACTAGAAAGGTCGGGAAAGCTGGCGAAAATATACATCTGTTTTTCAAAATTAGCCTATCGTTGTTATATATTTTAAATTGAAAACAAATTTTCAATATAATTTGGCTTGGGATTTGTACTATCATTGTTACAAAGCTAAAAGCTGTTTTAGCATTAGTAAACTACTGTCGAATTTAGCATTTACGTTTAACCCACGACATATACGAGGAAAAAGTGATTCAAAATAAATAGCCTTGCTTATTACATAACCACAACAAACAGCACATGCATGCATTGCATTATGTTAATTAACATTGATTAACTACCCACATGTGAAGCGCATAATCTGCACTGACGAGTTTAAACAAAAGTATATAGTTATCAAGTATTTTAACCAGTCAAACCAGTACTACGTATTAGTGCGAATAAAAACTGATAAAAAATGAGTTGTTCAGACTTAACCCTGGAAAACCTTCCATTTAATATGCTTAGTTATTCCAAATTGTGTTTCACTTGCCACAATGGCATCTTATTCTCTCTTCTCATTTTTGATTGTTTTTGTGGCTGGGTTGACTTACTATTTCTTTATTTATGAACAATTAGAAGAAGTCATACTTGAGTCAAAATATGGAACTCTGAAAGGTTTCAAATCTTTGTCGAGGGATGGAAGGACTTTTAATTCATTTCGAACGATTCCTTACGCAAAACCACCTGTCGGTGAATTGAGATTCCAGGTGAGTTGAGTTAATTTATTCATCATGATTTTCTCAACTGAGAAATATTTCAAGAATTTTTGTATTTTATTTAGCCACCCGTTGAGACTTCAAAATGGAACGGTGTGAGAGATGCAACCGAATCGACGCCATTATGCCTTCAGGCAGATTTGGTATGGAAGAAAATTGTGGGCCAAGAAGATTGCTTGTACTTGAACGTCTTTACCCCAAAGGTTCATATAGAATTCTGCTTGTAATCATTTTTTTCACAACGAAATGATTTGAACACATATTTATTTCAGATTCCAAAGAACAAAGATGACAAATTACTTCCAGTCATGGTTTTCCTGCATGGCGGTTACTACATGTTCGGTGGTTCAGATATGTACAGTCCAATTTATTTTATGGACGAAGACGTTGTCCTTGTAACACTTCACTACAGGGTTGGAGCTTTGGGTAAAAAAATACAGTTAAATATTCCAGTGAGTATTTTCCATGGAGTTTACCTTATTTTAATCCGACTTCGTTCCTTTCACCACACTGAAGGTTTCCTGAGTACCGGAGATGACGTAGTAAGCGGAAATATGGGTCTGAAAGACCAAGTCATGGCACTCAAATGGGTTCAGGCCGCTATTAAAGATTTCGGAGGTGATCCGAATCTCGTCACACTTTTTGGAGAGAGTGCTGGGGCTGGGAGTACACATTTTCATTTATTTTCACCACTATCAGTTGGTAAGTGTCGAAGGTTACGAAAATTTCATTCTACATGTGTATAATTTGTACAAATTCTTTTTCAGGTTTATTCCATCGAGCAATTTCTCAGAGCGGAACAAGTCTTTGTCCATTTTCAGACGTAGAGAAAGACACAAAGACCCAGGCAAAGAAACTTGGCGAATTACTCAAGTGTCCAACGGACTCATCAGAAAGTCGAGTAAAATGTTTGAGGTCAGCGGACGGGAATGCCATCGTGGAGACACAGAAAGGAACTTTCGTAATTCCCCACATAATTATACCCATAAAACTAATTTTTAATTAATTAATACAGTATTAAGACAATATGTACATACATATGACTTCTAGAATCTGTTTTATGCACCGGAAACAGTTTACGGTCCAACATTAGAAAAAGGAAAGGACACGAGTAAAGCATTTTTGACAACCCATACTCGGAAGTCGTATCAGGAAGGAAAATTCCAAAAGATTCCATGGATGTCTGGAGTTAACTCAGCAGAAGGGTGTTTTTTCGCCGGCCGTAAGTTTTTAAACTACTGTACCTTATGACAAAATAATTTATGCAATATAAAGTATAATATTTTTCCACAGCAATCGCGGAGTATGAAGAAACTCGCAACGAACTGAACGCCAAATGGAATCAAATCGCTCCAGATTCCTTCCTGTATAAAGATAAAAAAGGGGTCACTGAAAAAATCAGAAATTTCTACTTTGGTGCATCTCAGAAACAATTTGGCGAGGATGATTATGAGAAATTTACGGAAATTGTCTCAGACAGATATTTTTATAATTGTCACGGAGAAGCCACAAGATTTCATGCGTCAAACCAAGTTCCAACATACTCATATTATTTTGATCATAAAGATTCTAATAGTTTTGGAGTGGTGTGGACAGCATGCAAGGGGAAATATCCAGTATTGCTTCAACTTCTCGGTTCTTTGATGAAACGATTCGTTTATTCCAAAATATTGAATTGGGAAGTTCGGGATTACGGTAAAAATTACTGTTTTACGTAATTTTGGTGCACGATGAATTCTGGTTAAATTTTTCAATCTTGGCCAAAAAAATTAACTCAGAATTTGCTGATTTCAGGCGCATGTCATGCAGATGAGCTTCGGTACATGTTTTACACAATTCCGAACTGGGGAATTTCAAAGGAATCTCCGGATTATCAATTTTCAAAAGATATCATCCATTTATGGGTGTCTTTTGCTAAGGACGGGTAAATCAGGAATATTTTATTATGCTGAAGGGTGCTGCTCACAAATAAATACTCAAATATGTTGAAATGGTAACTATTTATATATAAATAGATATCCTGGAAAGTACAAAGGAATAGAATGGGAAAAAGTTGAACCAAACAAACCACCGCGTTCCATGCATTTTGGACAACCTGGTGGAATGATCGACGAACCCTTCACAGAAAAAACGAAATTTTGGGACAGTTTAGAGTTATCACCAAAATGAAAGCCAAAAATGATAGAAATGATTAGACATGATGCAGCACTGGCATACATCAAGTGAATCTGTGACTGCACTGGACTTATAATTCACATTGTTTAATTTGCATTACGACACTGGACTGCACCATAAGGCATTGACGAAAATGTACTCAGCTAACCATACCCGAGAATACAGTAAACCAACATTTTAAAATATAAAACGACTCGTACTGTTCATCTATGAATAAATGATAAATAATGATACACTTAGTTCTAAAGTAGGCCTTCAATTATTCCGGACATTTTGTATTCAACAATATATCATTGCTGTGGATGAAAATAATTCACTAGTATTTTACCACAGGTTGCTATTAAAATTTTATAAATTGAGGTCAATCAATCAAGGTCTTTCCAGTTTGACATTGATTCAGAATTGTAGTGCATATTACTAGGCGATAGCACAGAAGGTGTCATGTCGCAGGCAAGTAAAATATATATGAAGTTTTTGCTTTGGCCATGGTGCTGTGAAATCGATTTTTTCCTACCGCTCGTTTAACATAGGCAAAATATAACATCTTTTTTGAGTGACAACAATTTCGAACATTCCAACGCATAGTAGCTTGTTAAACCTGCGACATATGCAGGAAAACGGATACAGAATAATTTTTATTGAAAACCATAACACACAATATATATATAAATAGATATAAATACATACATGTGCATGTGTCAGATTAATTAACGGTCCAGCTGTGTTCTATATAGTTGTATTGTACAATATGAATGAGAGTAGAATTAAAAGTGTTATCATGCACTTTAACCCCAAATTGTATTACATAACGGAAAGTGAAGTTTTGATAAGGAATGAGTATATTCCAGAGTGTCAACTGCTCCGAATTTGACATTACATACTAATTATACTACTAACTTAAATTGTGCCTGTCATCATGGTATCTTCTTCCCTCTTTTCTTTTTTGGTAGTTTTAGTTGCTGGACTAGTTTATTATTTCTTTGTGCATGAACAATTAGAAGACGTCATTCTTGAGTCAAAATATGGTACACTTAAAGGGTACAAATCTCTTTCGAGGGACGGAAGACTTTATAATTCATTTTGGACTATTCCTTACGCAAAACCACCTGTCGGTGAATTGAGATTTCAGGTCTGATTTATTTTCCATTAAATATTTTATTTTCAATAATTTGTGTTTGTTGACTAAAAATTCCAAAAGTATTTATTAATCGTTTTAATTCTATTAAACTTAGCCGCCCGTTCCTGCCGGTAGATGGGAGGGCGTGAGGGATGCGACCACAGCGCCACCTTTGTGCCTTCAGGCAGATACTTTATGGAAGAAAATTGTGGGACAAGAAGACTGTTTGTACTTGAACGTCTTTACCCCAAAGGTTCGTAACATAACAATTTCTTAATGAGATACATAAATTTTGTACTAAAAATATTTAGATTACTTTGTCAATAATGCAATTAAAATGTTAATATTTTTGGTATTATTTGGTTAAGATTCCGAAGAACAAGGACGACAAACTACTTCCGGTAATGGTTTTCATTCATGGAGGATATTTCATGTTCGGTGGGTCCGATTTGTACAACCCTTTGTATTTTATGGATGAGGATGTTGTTCTAGTCACTCTGGACTATAGACTTGGAGCCTTTGGTATGGATTACAGAAGGATGAAGTGATTAAACGAAAAAAGATCATTGTCAAATATTTATATGTATTATTTTATATTATTAATTGTTAAGGATTTCTGAGTACCGGAGATGATGTAGTAAGCGGAAACATGGGCCTAAAAGACCAAGTCATGGCACTCAAATGGGTTCAAGCCGCAATCAAAGATTTTGGAGGAGATCCAAATCTTGTGACACTTTTTGGAGAAAGTGCTGGTGGTGGGAGTACACATTTCCATTTATTTTCGAGATTGTCTTCTGGTGAGTTTTAGTGAAACGAGAATTGCAAATTTTCTTCCAATGTTTAAATTATCAAAATATGTACTATAGGATTATTTCATCGGGCTATCTCTCAGAGTGGTACAAGTCTTTGTCCATGGGCAAATGTACAAAAAGACACGAAGACACAGGCAAAGAAACTTGGAGAATTACTCAAGTGTCCAACGACCTCATCTGAAAGTCTAGTCAAATGTTTGCGGTCAGCGGACGGGAATGCTATCGCGGAAACACAAAAAGCGATATTTGTAATTCCTCTCAAAAAATATTTTTACTGAAAAATTAAACTGAAACCGAAAAATGTTACAAATTATAGATTAAATTTTTTGGACCTGAACAAATCTACGGCCCAACGATAGAAAAAGGAAAAGACACAACTGAGGCATTTTTAACGGCTGACACTCGAACACTTTATCAGGAAGGGCGATTGTCCAAGGTACCTTGGATATCAGGAGTCAATTCAGGAGAAGGGGGTTGGTTGAGTGGACGTAAGTTCTAAAAACAAAAAAACACTCCTTATTTTGGGTTTGATATACAGAAGTTTTCGTTTTATCAAGAATGATTTTTTTTCATGCAGCTATCGTGAATGACGAAGAACTAATGGCTAAATTGAGTGCTAATTGGAAAACAATTGCCCCGAAATCCTTTCATTATGGACAGAATGATGAAGCGTCTGAGAAAATTTTAAAATATTACTTTGGATCAACTTTGAAACAGTTTACGGAAAATGACTTTGGGAAATTGACTGATGCTTACTCGGACAGATATTTTTTTAGTTGTCATTCGGAAGCGACAAAACTACACTCAAACCACGCTCCCACGTTCTCTTATTATTTTGACCATAAATATTTTCTTAGTGTTGGAATGATCATGACAGAGTCAAAAGGAAAATTCCCTGTCATTCTTGAACTCATTGCTGCCATTGTGAAACGATTTGTATATTCCAATTTATTGAATTGGGAGGTGCGGGATTATGGTGAGTACATTCATTATTGCATTACAGGGTAGTTTATAACACTGTATTTAAAAATTAATCCATGATTTTAGGAACTTGTCACGGAGATGAACTTTTCTACATGTTTCGCACAATTCCGGGAACGGGAATTTCCAAATCATCACCTGAATATAAATTTTCCAAAGATATAATCAAACTATGGGTATCTTTTGCGAAGAACGGGTAAAAAGATATACTATTCAAAAGATTTCACCAAAAATGAAATTCTCGTTAGGCCCATATAATTATATGTACCAAGTTTGGGCAGTTTGAAAATAAATAGTCGACTACATTGTAAGGTGAATTATTATAAACAGATATCCTGGAAAGTACAAAGGAATTGAGTGGGAAGAAGTCGCACCAAACAAGCCACCGCGTTCCATGCATTTTGGAAAACCTGGTGGTATGATTGACGAACCCTTCACAGAAAGGACAAAGCTTTGGGACAGTTTAAAATTAACACCAAAATAAAATATTAACTCGTCATCACTCAAAAATATATTGTGATAATACCGCGCGAACACAAAGTCATATTTCTTTTACTGATTTGACCAATATACTACATGGTGTGGCAAAAGTAGCCAGTTAAGGTTACTTTAGGTCCGCCCCGTGTATGTAACACTGGTGACACTATTCAAATTGAATCTGAATCTATTCTGAATACAAATTGTAATTTGATCTGGAGAAAATAAATGCAGAGATTTTCTTATCATAATTTACAACGTTTTTTTCATTTTCATAAAAAGTGGACTGTGAAATCCATCTGTTTAGCTGAACTCTGAACTTAAATAATCCTTTAACCTCAAGCGGCATCAAGGATACAGGAAATGTGATGGGATGAAAATATTTTGATGAAAAATTTGCAATGCAATGCTTAAATTTTAGAGAGTTCAAGGTTTAGTAAAATGTGCAAGTGCCGTGCCGTTGTTACTACGCCATTCAGCTAATGATAACATTTTGCAGTTCAAAGACCATCCATTCAATCAGCGATTCACAAAACATAGTTGGGAGTAATTCGCACTCTTGCACAAGCACTTTACGCATGCAAAATGAAATTAAACATTAATTTAAAGTGATAACACAGAATGAAATGAAGAAAATCAATGAACTGGTTGGATCGATTTTCCATGCAGTCAAGCCCATACACATAAACATGTCTTTTCACCGTCTCTCTGCCCTTGTTATTTTAGTCGCCGGATTAGTTTACTATTTTTGTATTTATAGGCCAGGCCAGGAAGTAATTTTACAAACAGAATTTGGCACACTTAAAGGTCTTAAGGCTTCATCAAGGGATGGAAGGTATTTCAACGCATTCCGTGCTATTCCATATGCTAAACCACCGATCGGAGAACTTCGATTCCAGGTTTGGTCACACATTTCTATTTTTTTTAATAAATTAAAAAATCTGTAGGTATCTAATTTAAAAAAATATTATAAT